>MKEJ01007003.1:0-15857 GCA_001753735.1 Embelia ribes | reverse complement strand
ACTTTTGTATTTTGATCAAAATTTAATTTGAAGCGTAAATACGTCAACATAGAGCCCGAAATGCTTTAATTGTAATAGAATAGTAAAAGGGCAACACTATTTTCGTTCAATTATTTCAATAGGAAAGTACTCGAATTCTGCAACATACCTAATCCGAAGACTAAAGGATTGCTTGGAAATATCGGAAAACTCCTTCAAAAAACTTATAAACCCAAACACAAGCCTTAAAATGACGACGAGTTTAGGAACCACCTGAAACTAAAACCCAATCTTTAAAGGTACTTCCGGATCACCTAAATCCTACATTTGTTTTTCTCTTTGCGCCACCTCCACATTTATGATACAAATATGACATAAATTTTGTAACCCACTGACAACTCTGATAGAGCCAAATATGCTCTCACTCATTGTAACCCACTGACAACTCTGATAGAGCCAAATATGCTCTCACACATTGATCTTTTTTTTTTTGTGTGTGTGTTTTCTTGGTATGTTTAAATAACATGTAAACTCACCTATTTATAGCAAGAAAATGGCATGAATCATGGCATTTAAACACATGAAACATGCCAATCTTCATCTTGAAATGTTATTGGTGTGATCAATATACCATCTTTAGCTTCAAGCTTTACAGGTATGGCATAAATATACAAAAACCAAATGGTAGTCCTTATAGTTCTTCCCCCCAAAAAGAAAACTTCGTCCCCGAAGTTTAAGTCATACCTATAAACAGTTTCGAAAACTTGGTCTACATATTTGCTTCGAGTTCTCAAGTTTGTTCCTTAATATCACGATGTTTCCAAAGCACTCGTATAAGATGAATTACCTTTCCATGTAAAACTTTTTCTCAGCGATCAATGACACTCATTGGTTGTACCTCAAAAGACACATCTTCCTCTACCATCAGGTCAGAATGGTCAATCTACCAGTTGTTCTAGAGGCAGTTGCAGTTGGTACATCTTTGAAGGGTTGTCAGAAAAAATCTCTTATAACAGTCATGTTCGAGTTTGTAAAGAAGATGACCTCCAAGCTCTTCCATCGTCTCGACAAAGCAAAATGGACGTACAAAATCATTCTTGATTAGAATCGTAATTTGTTTGAATATCCTACTGAGTGTCTTCCCACTAATTTTTTTAACTATGTTGAGAGTAAGGACAGTGACAGAAAGATTGTCATCTTTATCGAAGAAGACTTAGATTGATTTTTGTTGATGTCAAAGTGGGAGAAGATGGACCTCGATGGATCTAAACCTAGCCTAGCCTAACTTAGTCTGTAGGTCTTAGTCTTAGCCACTTTAGTCTGTTGCATGTGTTTTTATGTTGTTTCTTCTTTGTTTCTGCACTTATAAAATTGCTTGATTATCTTTAGTATTGAACTTTTTTTCTGTTGATTATATTAATTCATGTACTTGGTTATATATCCTTTTTAAATTCGTGTATATATTAAGGGGGAGTCTTAACTAAAATAAGTTATCTTAAAGTTGTCATCATAAAAAATGGGGAGATTGTCGACCCTATTTTTATTACAATATCTTTTGATGAGAACAAAATTAGATAGTTCATTTAATTAATACTGTATTATGTTACTAATGGTTGTCAATTGTTTAAAGATTGAAATCAAGCTAAAATAAGGTAGATCAAGCTAAATAGATTTCGACTACACTCGGACTCGTGACCGCATACGGACAGATGGGCATCCGCACACGAACGCAAGCTTACTCGTGACCGCATACAGATAGAAGGGCGTCCGCACACGGACGCAAGGTCAACTGCATGCAGACAGTATGCCAACAACATATGGACAGACGACCACACATGGATAGAGACTTGAAAGCATACAGACAAGTGTCCATATATAGACAGAAGGGTGACTGCATGCGGACAGAAGTTTGATCATAAAAATGGTTGATTCACTACCATGTTTCATGAACTTTTGCCATATCTCAACCCGAGCTCAAACAATATAAATAGAGGACTTCATTAACACTTCAAATTATTCCTTCAAGTCCTCTCATCTCTCTAAGTAACAAGTAATAGTTCAACAATTTAAATTTTATTATTTTTTCATATTCGCTTGTAAAATTCTATACTTAAGAGTTTCAATCTTTATTATTTTATGAGTATAAGGATTCAATTTAAATTATTTTTTATACTACTGAGTTGTAAGGGTATACCTTTATTTGAGGGGTTGTTTCAGATAGAGTAATCAATATCTTTGAGAGTGGACATAGGGGATCAATTGATTTTTGGCCGAACCACTATAAAATTGTGTTTGCATTCCTTTCTCTTTAATTCTTTAAATTCTAGTTGTTTTATTCATATTCTTGTTTAAAGTAATTTTTATTTGAAAAAGTACTTAAGTTTTATTTTAATAAAATTCACTCCCCTCTTGTGTTTGTCTAAGGGATAACAGAGTGAAAATGATAAAAGGTACAACATTCATAGCAATCGATATCTAAATCTATTCTAAAATTATGTTCACCCTCTTTTATTTCGTACACATTTTATACCTAAAATACCCCTATCATTTAAAAAAAAAACATCACGTCACAATTTTAGAAATGAGATGTTAAACTTTACGCATGTCTAATATTTCTCTTGATAGTTGCATATGGGAATTATTTAACATATCCAAACATAATCATATTGATTTTTTAGTAAATCAAATCCAAACTAAAACTTATTCATAACCTTATAATTATTTAACTAAAAATATTTGTATTGTAATTTTTAAAAAGTTATAATAGAAATTGAAAAAAATGCGAGATAATAATATTTGCTTTCGGTGTCTTTTTTTTCTAAGCTTTATTATTTTCGTTTTGTTTTCTTTTTTACAAAATAACTTAAGTTATTGAAGGTTTTTTCTTTATTTTCAAATAGTCTTACCCCTTTTCAAAAATATTATATACATTAAATGTTAATGTTTTATTCTTATTTTTTACTAGCCTATAATGCTTGAAAGATAATATCTTTTTATTTTGCACATTCAATAGTCAAACGTTGATTTTATTTTGTAAAAATCGGGACTTTAAATATCTTTTTACAAGTAAAAATTAGAAATTTTAATACACAAATTATCCAGCACTATAATTGTTGTTATATTATAGGATTTCTTCAGGGTACATATATTACATTAGATTGGATTCTTATGAGAAATCTTTATATTTTTTTAAAATTGTTTGTTTAAGTTTTTAAACACATTTGAGATACTAAGATGGATGCGATTAAAAAAAAAAACACAATTATGAGTTAGGATTGTGTATTAATGCAGTAAATTTATTTTGACGTGGTTATGATGTTATTAACATTATAGTAATAATGATGCACATATGTTTCATCTTATTTATTTTACTCCTAATTATAGTATTTTTGATGAATATTGAAATAAATTTGTATTTTACTAATCACATTTAACTTTGCAATTTAATTTTCTTAGATCACCCGTTTTGTGAATGATGAATCTAAATAACGTCACTATGACAGATTAATCAGTGAGATTAACTATCCATCCCAAAATTCACAACACATTCTGAGTACGTGACTAACACACATCACATATAAGGAAAAACATTATTCTCAACATCTCACATAATATCATTTCGGACTTAAAAACTGTTTTGCTATTTTACTAGAAACATGAACATAAAACACTTGTTACTAGTTTAAAACAGCTTGAAGATACTCCTTGGCTCAATAGCCTACAACTTCAAAATTAACATTTTTCTAAAAAAAAAAAAAAGTAGACGAACACTATTCTATTACCTGAGTGAGTTTCGACACAACTTTTAACTATGAATACGAGGTCCACCAATTGATGTACTTGTTTGGGTACTATCATTTTAAGTTTAAAAAGTAATGATAAATAAAATTACTAATTAAGATTAATTTTAAAAAATTAACAATAATCTTCTTCTTCCCTTCCAAAAATTTTTACCAATTAGTACCAATATTTTTTTAAAAATAAAAATTTTATTTTTCCATTCAACTAGCCTACACTCAACAGAAACCCCATGATCTATTATTTTCATACCAATAAAACTTGTAAAGAAACCTAATAAAAGAATCATCTATTAGCTTGAATTAAAAAATTTTAATCAAGAATTTTGTATCCAAATTTTTTTTTCTTTTGTATAATAATTAAATATTTTACTTTAATTATTTCGTTCAGTAATTTTTCATGCATATCTACTGGTATAGGTATATATCATGTCATATTTTCCATCAACCAAGTAACATCAGCACCAACCTGTTCTGTTTACAACACTGATATGGATACTTAAATTCTATCCCTTTTGCTTCCTTTGAGGCTTCCTTTGAGGCATCTACAACACTTCTTTGATAGGAAAATCGAAAAGCATTTACCAAGCAAGTCTAATATATTTTCATTTACCATTTTGGGATTAAAGTTAATGCCCACAACCAGAAAATTACTTGCCCTTCGCTCTCGGCCTTCTCCTAATCTCCCGGGTAAAACTTGCTAACTACACTGCTCAACATGATTGCGTTTTCTTCGCTATCACCTGTTTTCCACACTTTGAATTTCAAAGCATAACGAGCACTATCGCCCCAGCGCTTCAGCAACGATAGTGAAAAAGGCCCTTTTCTGTCTCCGTACGGTCCCAAACAATGCCATATTGGCGCATCCAAGTCTTCGGCTTTCTTTTTCCGAAGAGAAATTCTTGAACTATCACCGCTATCATCATCGCTACTCAACTCAACTATTGAAGTCTTCTTAGTTTTTTCCGCTTTCTTTTCCACGACATCATTTTGGCTTTGCATTCGAGATCCACGTTGTCGTGGCGCACTACTTCTTTGGACAGCATCAGATTGACCATTACAAACAGATTCCTCTCCCTCGGAATCTACGAGGACAACAAACACCAAAAAATTAAAAAGAAGCATTTGATTCTATACCCTTGCGACAAAAAAGAATAAATAATATGTATAAAAACACTGCGAGATAAATACGGTTTACTAGATTTCTTTGTAACTTAAAATGGTGTCTCTGTCTTAAAATTCAAACTAAACAATCCATAGACCCAAGCAGAGAATTGAAAGACGGTATAAGTGATTTTTGGATAAAGTAAAAAAAAGTAAATATTTTAACCTCGGGGATTGCTAGGAACTTCGTCTCCCTTTGTAATACCATTTCCATGGTTAGCTGAAACGGATCCAACATCGCCAGACAAGGAGTTGTTGCGAGTGACAGCCTTATCTCCTATACACAGTACCTCATTTTTTTTAGAGTTTGCAATAACATACTAGTTATTGAGACTTTGAACAGATAATAGGTCGCTGATGATGATAAGTTAAGAGGTTAAATACTCATAGAAGAAAATCAAGCCGTGGAAGCAATGCACAAATTCTAAGAGAAGATAAAAATTGTAAAAAATTATTAATGTTTCCGAGAGATGAAGACAGCACATATCAGCTGGTTAAATGAAATTCTATACTTTATTTGAGGAGAGCTAAAATGATGCTACAAAGACAATTGGACAGGTTGTTGACATCAGAATTCTGCCATTTTTTGGAGAGAGTATATTTTTTAACCTTGGTTATTGCTCAGAACTTCATCTCTCTTTGTCATTCCATTTCTATAATTAGCTGAAACAGATCCAGTATCGCCAGACAAGGAGTTGTCGCCAGGGACAGCTTTATCTCCTGTATGCAGTAAATTTTTCGAGTTCGCAAAAACATATAACTTATTGAGTCTAAGAGAGAATAGGTCCCCATTATAAGGGGTCAAATACCACTTTCCTCAATGGTCCTTAGGTTGAAACTTCCAACTTAGGTTTGTGGTCGATGTGTTTTGTTGTGAAATATTATCGAGTCACATGCTTTAAACTCAAAAATGTACCTTCAGAACCCTAAAGAATGAAGAATAGTACAATATTTCACCAAAAAGAAATTTCACATTGAAACAAACAGAGCTAAGACAGAAGTGCCGCTGCCGAAAGGTTGAGAAGGAATTAAGGATAAAAACTTAAACAAGATCAAAGATCAAAGGGTCGGTATTCAAAGTCTGTAACCACAAAGGCATGCATTTTAGTTGGACCATTAAGGCCTACCTGGGTACAATGGAACGAAATAGCAATCCTTTAAACAATGAAGTTTAATACCGTGGGCAACATAATGAGACATAATAAAACATGAATGATCAGTTTCAAGAGATCAGGGTAAAATCATCATTCTCTTCCTAAATAAAACTTTGTAAGACAAGAACGGTTCTATTACACTCGTATCAAACAAAATGTTAGAAGTAAAATAAAAATCCAAAATCATTTACTCAACCTATATAACAAGCTGAATGAAACTTCAAGAAATGCAAAGTTTAACTGAACTTCTTGTCCTACACCATTATTGGACACAATTATTCACATCATCCAAATTTTTGTTAATACTGAAGAATCATATTATCAGCAATTTACTCAACTCTCAGCATCATACCTGAAGAAGCTATGTCATCTCCCCAATTTTTACCAATAGTTCCCAAACTATCGGTGATAATTGTTTGGCGTGTTATTTCATATCCATGCTTCAACTCTTTATTAGCATCTTCCGGAATAGGTTCAATCTCCAGAATATCAGCAATGACCTTTGGAACCTCTTCTAGTAACCGTGTTTGTTCAGCTTTCGTCTCAAGAAGCATTCTTCTCTCCATGAAGTGAAAAAGTGTACATAACATGCAGGTTAAGTTCCACGCTGGTATATAGACAATTTACTTGGATATGTGAACATTTACATTCTCATATTCGAATCAGCTCTGATGCAAAATTCACACATGTTGATAAGCATATGACAACGAAATACATTAAAGAGAACAGGATTTATTTTGGTCTCCTAATCAAATTTATATTCTCAACTTGCGCATATTAATCATGTTAATCTAATAAAGCAAGTGCTGTGGGAAGTTAGAGAAGACATTGTTTGAGATCATTGGCCGTACATCCCTAAATCGTAGCTATATCTCTGAACTTTTCATAGCTTTTGAAATTACATCAACATCAGAAATGCATTTGACAACTACGTTACAAAAGGATATTCTGCCCTCCATCCTTTCTCATTTGCACGATCAATTTGGTTTTGCAGTGAAGTCAGCTCTTCAGCAATCCACTGACATAATTTTGATAGAGAAACAAACAGCCAGAAAAGAATAACAAAGTCAGCAATGGCCAAAATATGAATAGAGAGAATAATTAGTAAAAGTTAAGTTTTTATACTCTTTAAGACAATTAAATTTGTGATAATTCAGTAAGCTTTACAAAAAATGACAGTAAATCAACTTAATTAACACCATCTCTTGTTTATAATGGTTTTGTGATCTAAGAAGTGCGCAGAGTTTTGAAATATGTATAAAATAAGACCGAGAAAAAGTTTGGGACAAGTTCAAATGACCGTAAAACAACATAATTTACGCCATCTCATGGATTTAGTTCCCAGTCCATGTCTACGAAAACAAAAAAAAGGCACATTACGAAAATCAACATCACAGAATGAAAGAAAATATATATAGAACAAGAGTAAGAAGCAGAATGTATACATTTTTCATTATAACTTGATGCAGACTTTTGGCCTTCTTTTCAACCTCCACCTGTTAGATATAACGTTGGATTAGAACAGTTGAAATATCCATATTAAGTCAGATCATAAAATGCTCACACAGAAAAGAACAATTTTTAACAACTGGATAATGAAAACAGCTTAGCATATAGAAAAAAATCTTTTAGTAGCAGAAAAAGTGCTCTTACTATAGTCAGCTTTTGTAGTTGCCCACTTTTCACTCTTTCACTTAAGTCTTCAGATTCTTCCTGAATAGAGGGGGAAATAGAACAAAGGAGAAAACCGCAAGATTAAACGCCGACTTTACCATGTGCAGAAAAGCCATCATGTTCTAGAAATAGATGCATTGTGTTGCAACTTAAATGAACATAAAATGAGTTCCAATACAATCAAATCCTACCAGATCATGATATGCAGCCTGATGCAATTATTAAAAAGCCTGCATTCAGTCAAGCTCGTGAAGTGAGGTTATCGCAAGTTATATGAGGAAAGAAAAACTATATGGTATCAAGTGAACCCCCTGGTAAAGACCCACCAAGTAGATAATGTAAAAGATGGGAGGGTAAAAGCCTCTATATGGTAAACTAGTACTGATATATAGTAAACGGGTAGGAGGAGGAGTCCATCGCTAACCTGCTCGGGTGCCATGGTAAAAGCCCATACATTTCCCACTAAATGGACCTAAAGTATCCTATTTGGGGAAGGAGGACTCTTTAACACTAATAATAATGGGGCCTCGGTTTCTTTCAAGTGCGATGAATTTAGGGGAAAATTTTGGATGTAAGACACGGAAAACAATGTCCTAATAGGAAAGGACAAAGCACAACAAGTTTCAAGGATCTGCTCTTGTTCACATTCTGAAAGAGCTTAGTTAGCAACCATTTTTGTCACATTCACCTAACTAAATGGTTCTAGTAATAATTATCAGAAACAACAAACTAAGTAGATAAAAGGGAGAGTAGGAAAAATAATGAGAGAGAAGATTCCAGTACTTCGACAAGACTTTGTTACCTCAGAGAAGTTAGCATCTGAAAGCATGCTGATGGGAAAGTCATTAAGCCTTTCTGATACTCGCAGTAAAATATCTACCTTTTTAATCCCTGTTGAATCGTTCTTCACACCTAATTATTATTCATAGTGACAATACAAAAAGTCAGTTTCAAGATAAAGAATATATGTGCTTAATATTTGCATCAAGAACTATAAACAATGAAGGATGCTTTGGTAAAACCTTTTACACAGAAACGAATTAACCTTAGGCTTTTGCATTTACTGTGGTTAATCAGTATTGCATGTTTGTCTGATTGTTGAAAAATTTCTAAGGCACAGCAACAAAGAAAACCATTGAATTACTGCAAAATTTTGAATTTTTACAAACGAATCTAACAATTTAAAAAACCAACAATTTACTTTAATTAAATCAAAGAGAACTTTGAAAGGTACTTGAAAGAGTCATAAAATAAGGCCCAACAAAGTTTTGGGCTGTAAGCATATCTTATTTATCTATTATTATTATTTTTTTGATAAGTTGGGCTGCAAACATATTTAACCGAGGCTTCAATGTTTTGAAAAGTTTCTGTTTACCATGATTATTGAAAGGTAGTCACAATAGATGTGGGTAGATTTTCGTAGTAGTTCTCCAATTTATTTGTACATAAATTAGAGCGTTCACATCATATTATGAGAACACCTCATATTATGTACTTTAGAGACAATAGTTAGAAATAATGACAAAAAGATGGCTACATCAGATTATGTAAAAGGTTATGTATTTTAAAGATTGCAAAGTTAGCTACGTAAATCTAGCCACCATATCTGATATAAATCTACAAAATAATACGATAATCTTTATCTCTCCTCTTTTTATTCTACAAGTACATTTTCCTGCCCTCTCTCCTTATATAACGAAAGTGATATTTTACTTGATACCTAACTGTACAGAGAATCGGATAAATCAAGATCATGTAGCTAACGTCAGCAAGTAAAAGTGTAGAACAATCAGCTCATAAGGATGAAGAGTAGCAAGTTGTGAATATGTAAAATAATATAATAGGTCCTTCCACTGTATTTCAGAAAATTATGATACATAAACGAGTGTGAATGCTCTTACACATCATTCTACAGTCATCTATGAGTAACAGCTCAATCAACTCAAAAAAACAAAGAGATATCTGTATAGACTTTGAATAGATAAAGTGTATCATGTAAGAACAAACCTGTGACTTGCACAAGTTGATAAGGATTTTTCTGCATATAGTCATAGGGGTCCGATTTCACTTTGACGAAGCTTCCTATTATCTTCGACTCAAAAGTTTCAGGTTCCCGCAATAGCTCCATCACTACACACTTCTTCAAGTACAGAAGCTTAATATTTTCGGCAACAATGGCAGCAAAACAGCTTTGAAGAGACTCTACAACCACCTCCTTTCTCTGTGATTTTTTAGATGTAACCATTTTTTCCTGTTTTCCCCTAGCTGTATTATCATCGTCATTCTTTTCTTCTGAACTATAAACAAGTTGATCTTGTTCATAAAACTCTGCATTCTCACGAAAATGCAGTTCCAAAAGATTTCGTATGCGGTTCCTCATAAAAGTTTTCTTCCCAAACAAAGTTTTTAGTTTTTCATCACACATAATTTTCTTTTTCCTTTCCGGGTTAAAAAGTCTATTTTTAGTAATATACCCATTGATTATAGAAACCATATCATTTTCCGATAACTCTTTGCTCGTATCTTCGCCAATGGATGCAAGAAAATCCATCAGAGGTTTTGATCCCCAACCAACAAACTCTCTTCTCTTTGATTTAAACCCCGTAATCTTTGAAGCCTTTTCACCCTTGGATCTCTTCCTTTTCTTTGGTTGTGCGGTACCAAACTCTGATCCGGAGTCATCTTCAGAAGAAGAAAATTCTAAGCCCTCATCTGCATATTTGTCTGATCTCGAATGATAGGAAAGTGATATTTTAGTTTCACGCCTTCTCAGTAGATTATTAGCAAAATGAAGATCTTTCAAACTTAATTTTTCTTTTTCCTTTATTATAAGCCAATATTCATAGAGAAGGCATTCGCAAGTATCCCTATCCTTCATATCCACTTTCTCCTGCAAACAAATAAGCAACTTTCAGTTTGCAACACAAACATGGAACCGTTTTCACATTACAAATACAGTTAAGCAAAAGTCACCCCTACATCATTCACATATGATATAAGCTTCAAAATTGTTGGTAATAATATGCCTATGTTTCGGGGAGGTAACTCTCTCAATGACTAGGGGCTACTTAGATTTAGAGCACGACATCAGTAGAATTTAGGTTGGTGTTGAGAAGACTCAACACGTCAGTTCCACTTTCATTTTATTCTGAGTAATGTCGTTGTCTTTGTAAAATCCAAGCTGAGCAAAGACAATAAAAAATTCAGAATTATAATTAACCATTTTGATGAACTTGTAATTTTTCAACTAATTAATATATACCCCATCTGAGTCCGTCTCCTTCTGCTCTTCACCAATTAGCAAAATCTTCAAACAGTTGATGCAAATTCCTTTGCTTCCTTTAATCTTTGCAAACTCAGCAACACCAATGCACCTTTGGCACACAGCTCTTGGACAGCAATAACACTGGTATTTCGAACGCTTACAACAAATAAAGCAAGAATGCCATTCTGAAATCAAAATAAGAAATTTTGAGATTACTTTTGAGGAAATAAATTAGTCACCAAACAGATAACATTGTATGCAGTACAAAGAAAAGGAGACCATTGTTCCTATATTGCAACATGTAACTTATTCTAGATGGATCATTCGAAACTGGAGGCCATTGTTACCCTATTTTATTCTTGGCTACCGTCTTGGGATCCATTTGATTGGGTTGTCCTATACTCTAAATAACTGTTCATCAAAGCATAAGAAACAAGCTTCAGAAGATAATTCTTTTCTAAATTTACAGAAAAGAACTTATCATCTGCAGTCATTAATTTCAGCTTTATTCTCACATGAAACCACAGGAGAAAATATGTTCCAGATCATTCTTTAAATGCTTTCCAGGTTGATCCTTATAATATGATTCTCGGATTCTCCGTATCAAAAGTGCACAAACCCTTGAGATCAAAGCTTTGAACAGGACAAGTTCTGGATTGTTTTTACCATAGTTTAGCCATTTGAAAACTGATATGCAAAACTACATTATAACATTCCTTTGAGCCAGTTGCTCCATTGGGAAATCTAGGTTGCGGGAAACTGGGATTTGGAAACAGCAAATTTAGGGAACATCTAGATTTATCAGTTCTAGTTGTGACGAAATTTTGTAATTGAGATTTTACTACGGTAATAAAGCAGCAGATATGGGAAAATAATAAAAAAATATGGCAACACAACAGAGACGACAACATAAGTGGTTCAGCCTAAAGCTTGGGTCCACTGCGAACACTGGAGAATATTTCACAAATATAATGAGAAGTTACAAAATGTGAGGGAATACTTAAATAATACTTGGTACAATATTCTAACAATGAATATGTACCCAAGGATTAACACCACAACTCTTATGTTTCCTTACGCCACTCATACTTAAATACTAGTTTCTCTTACTAGTTGAGATTTTGATATGATTTTTGCCTTTATCCATGGCCCTATTTATACTAAAATGGAGCCTCGTGTACCGTGTGTATACAAAAAACACGCAAACCACGCACTTAAGGGAAAACAATTTGCGCTACCATAGTATAGGCATTCAATTTCTTCTTACCATTGTGCAGGCTTTTAATTTTGCCACAACCTAACATGAGGATTGCAGCCTTGGCACACAAACCATCAAATCTCCCCCCCAAGCCCATATAGATATGATGGTGAAACTTTCCTACCCCGTGTTTGCTTATCCCCGAAGGTCCTTCAGAAACTTTGTATGCCAATCAAGTCCAAACAGTGCTTGAACTTGGAAATAGGAATCGGCTTAGTTAACATATCTGTTGGATTATCTGTCGTGCCGATCTTTTGAACCTTTATCTGTTGGATTATCTGTCGTGCCGATCTTTTGAACCTTTATCTTCCCTTGAGATACAATATCTCAAACAAAATGATATCTAATATCAATGTGTTTGGTCTGCTCATGAAACATTTGATTTTTGGTTAAATGCATGGTACTCTAACTATTACAATGAACAATCATGTGATCCTGTTGTAAACCCAACTAGCCAAGTAGCTCTTACAACCAAATAGCTTCCTTCACTGCCTCACTTATAGCCATATACTTTGCTTTTGTGTTGATAAAGCGATTGTAGACTGTAATATTACTTTCCAACTAATCGCAGAACCTAAAAGAGTGAAAACATAACCTATTAGAGATCTCATTTTATCAAGATTAACAGCATAATCCGAATCGACATATCCAGTTATAGTGTGATGAATAACATTGCCTCGATCGAAGACCAAGCCAACATCCGTGGTTCCCCTCAAGTATCTAAATATCCATTTCACAGCTTTCCAATGAAGTTTACTTGTGCTATCTATGTACCTTCTCACAACACTGACTGCTAGAGAAATATTTGGTCAAGTGCTTACTATTGCATACATAAGGCTTCCAACTGCACTTGCATATGGAACTTTGGACATCTCTTCTTCTTCCTTCTTATGTTGTGGTGATAAGTCCGCCAAAAGCTTAAAATAAGTTGCTAACGGGGTACTCACGGGTTTAGAATTTTACATTCCAAAATGATCAAGAACTTTCTCAATGTACTTCTTTTGCGACAAGTACAACTTGCCCCCTCTTCTATCTCTGTGAATTTCTATCCCCAAAATCTTCTGTGCCGCTCCCTAATCTTTCATTTCAAATTCACCACTAAGTTGAGCTTTCAATTTATCAATCTCAACTTTATTATTTGCAGCAATGAGAACATTATCAACGTGCAACAATAGATACACAAAAGAACCATTTTTGACCTTTTGAAAGTAGATATAACTATCATAGTTACTTCTCGATTAACCATGCTTGATCATAAATGTATTGAACCGTTTATACCACTGCCTTGTAGATTGTTTCAAGCCATATGAAGACTACTTTTACAAGCAAACCCGTTCTTCTTTTTGATGTATATAAATTTGTTCCTCAAGTTCGCCATGGAGAAATGTTGTTTTAACATCCATTTGCTCAAGCTCCAAGTTAAAAGTAACAACCATAGCCAAAAGAACATGAATAAAGCTATGTTTGTCAAATGGAGAAAACTCTTCGTTGAAGTCAGCTCCCTCTTTCTGACTATAACTCTTAGCAACCAAACATGCCTTATACCTTGCATCTTCCTGACCAAATATCCATTATTTCTTTTTAAAGACCCATTTGCATCCAACAATCTTTTCCCTTAGGTGGTTCAATAAGCTCCTGTGTTTGATTCTTATGAAGGGACTCAATCTCCTTATTCATCGTAATAGTCCACTGAGCTAATTCTTTACTTGTGGTTACTTCATGATAAGTCGCAGGTTCTTAAGATTCAATTATTTCTACCACAATCAATGCATAGGAAACAAAATCAGCATGATTTTACCTCATGGGTAGTTTAATTACCGTCTTCGATCTACTAGTAGCAATATTGTACTGTTGTACTTGCGGTGCATTTTCAACTTCCATTTCTTGCACCTCTTCTTCAATAGGTTGATTTGAAGTGACACCAAGTGGTCCACTTTCAAGCTCTACCTGCTGATGAGGAACTTGGGTGATTTGGGATCTGGATACCATAGCCTGTATCCCTTCACCCCAGTAGGATATCCCAAGAAAATGCACTTTTTAGCTCGAGGCTCGAGCTTGCCTTCATTAACATGTGCATAAGTTGGACAACCGAAAATCCTCAAATTTGAATAATCAGCAGGAATAGCTACCCAAACTTCTTCGGGAGTCTTGCACTCAATAGCCGTTGATTGTGATCAATTAACTAAGTAGTAAGCAATGGAAATTGCTTCAGTCCAAAACTCTTTCCCTAAACCAGCATTAGAGAGCATGCAACAAGCTCTCTCTAAAAGTGTTATGTTCATCCATTCTGCCACACCATTTTGCTGGGGAGTCTTTCGGACTACGTGATATCTCACAATCTCTTCATTTACATAGAACTCATCAAAATCACCTGAACAGAATTCGAGGCCATTATCTATCCGGAGATGCTTGATTTTTTTCTCTGTTTGTTTCTCAATTATGGCATTCCATTGTTTAAATTTGAGAAATGCTTCATCCTTCCTCTTGAGAAAATAGATACAAACCTTTCTTGAATAATCATCAATAAATGTCAAGAAGTATCTCGAACTCCCTTTTGACGTAACACGAGATGAGCCCCAAAGATCAGAATGGATATAATCCATCGTTCCTCTAGTTTGGTATATAGCTTTGCTGAACTTGACCCTACATTACTTCCCGAATACACAATGCTCACAAAAGTTCAGCATGCCAGTTTTTTAGTCACTGCTTGCTTAGAATTGTCATGCTCCTCTCGCTCATATGCCCGAGATGCATATGCCAAAGATGAGTAGAATCATGATCTGGATTAACTGACGATGAAACTATTGTAGTACTAAGAGTTGTATTGTCCTGGAGCACATAAAGGTTCCTCTCCATCTTGCCTTTCATGACCACCAAAGTACCCTTCGAAACTTGCATGACTCATCCTTCAGTTGTATACCTACAACCATTGGAGTCGAGAGGATCAAGAGAGATAAGATTCTTCTTCAATTCTAAAATGTGCCGAACATCTGTCAGAGTTTTGATAATACCATCATGCATCTTGATACGAATTGTTCTCATACCAACAGTTTTGCAGGGAGCATCATTTCCCATTAAAACTGAACCACCGTTTACCAACTGATATGTCGTAAACCAATCTCGATTAGGGCATATGTGGTAGGAACAACCCAAATCAAGAATCCACTCGTCATCTAGGGATTGACAAATAGACGTCATAGTAAGAACATTTCTGTCATTGTCAGAATTATTTGCAGTAACACCAGCGATTATTTTCTTGTCCATTCAGTTTTGGACAATCTTACTCGAAGTGATCCTTTTTCTTATAGTAGTGACATTTGAAATTTTTCATCTTAGACTTTGATCGGGATTGAGATCGGTCTTTACTGTTTGAACCCTTCTCAAAAGTTCTTTCTTTTATCATCAGACCCTCAGCCTGATTGTTACCCTCTGGAATGAGCATTTTTGCTCGAAACTCCTCTAAAAACAAAGAGGATTTGACATCCTCTAAGGAGATAGTATCATTCTCATAAAGTATTGTCATAACAAAATGCTTGTAGGACGGAGGTAATGAACATAGCAAAATA
>MKEJ01007002.1:0-10827 GCA_001753735.1 Embelia ribes | reverse complement strand
TTTGCCTAAGGGCCAACAAATATAATTTAAAAGCTTTTTAACAAAATAATTATTTAATAATTTTATGCAATAATATTAATAAAACAAATGACTAATAAGTAAAGAGTTAAAGAGAAATAAATGCAAACAGAGTTTTATAGTAGTTCGACCAAAAGTCCGTTGATTCCCTACGTCCACTCTTCCAAACGTTGCTTGAAGTTTCTTTATCATCAAAGGTTTATACCAATTGTTAGCTTTACAAATATCAGATCTTTTCTACTTGAGATAAGTTATAACCAAATTAATTCAAGTGTAATAAAAACTTTAGATCTAAAACTAAAGCCAATAAAGTCTCTAAATTTATATATGAAGATTAAAGAATATGGCTAAAAAGATAGTAAGTGAGAGAAGTTAAGAGATTGTTACTCAATGAGATGATTTGAACTCATTCTCGAATGCATCTATTTTTAGTGTTGTAACAGCTTCAAGTTTATAGAATAAGTTCTTGAAACATGATAATATATCAACTATTTTTATGACCGTATGCTATCACCATTGTGTCTGTATACGCCATGGTTGCTTGACCGTGTGCTATCGTAGCTATGTCCATATGCTGCCAGAAGTGTGTCTGTATGCGGCCAATCTTGTATTAGTATGCAGTCATCTCTGTGTCCATATGCGGTCAACCTTGTGTCCTTATGCAGTCACCTCTGTGTCCACATGCGGTCAACAAGTTGATCGTATGTTGATGGCCTTTGACAACCTGTTATGATTTTTAGCTACTTTGACCATTTTAGGCTTAGAATTTAGTATTTGTTAAAACATGAAATTGTAAATATTTAATTCTCTTTCCTGAAAGGTAAAGTGGACTTTTATTGAATCTATGAGTTATGATATATGCTCATTTCACAAAGCAGTATCGATTTTGAATGCTTTAACTACTTTTCTTCGTTTTAGCCATTTTCCACTTTGAATTGGATTTTTACCAAAACATGAAAATTGTAGACATTTGAATTTTCTTTCTATACGTATTTTGTAACTATACATATTTTGTAACTATCCATTGGATTTATGAGCTATGATATATGGTCATTTTATCGAAAAACTTTTATCGAAATATGTCGTTTAGGCCTCAACTTATTAAAGACGTGTTTTTTTTCAAATTGTGTGGTATTTTGAGTTTGTAATTGACTTTGTACCTTCACACAATTTTGTTCGAATATTAGCATCCTAATGAGTATAAATTAAACTTTGTTTCTTACTCATTTTTTATCATCATAATATATTTAATTAAAACATGGGTTAACAAATTTGAATAAATTAATATTAATTTTATTAATATTTTATAATAAGAAATTTATTAATATACCCACGAGACACTGCAAATTATAATTTCGCCCCAAGGTTTTTTTCATTTATTACAAGCGTTGATCGAACAAAATTATATTAATTTTATTAATATGCACTAATATTTATAATAATATAACTATGAGTAGTTGTGTTCACATTGCAAATTACAATTTCATCCAAGCCTTTTAATTTACTACGTGTGTTAATTTTAGATAAAATAATTTTAACTTTATAAATATCTTTATTAATATTTAATTACTATACAATCAATAATAAATATTCACATATGAGTAATTGAAAAACTAATAATAAACATTGCACCAAATATTAATATTATAATAAATTTATAAAATGGAATAATATTAGTAAATGCAGTTAAAATACGATATAGTATAAGGAATGTTCTCAATTGAAAATTACAAATTTTCCCCAAGACTTTTCATTTATTACCTATGTTAATTTTGAATAAATTAATATTAATTTTATTAATTTTTATAATCACAGCATTATGAATATACCCCTGAGCTATTTGTGCTTACATTATAAATTACAATTTCACCTCAAGATTTTTTCATTTATTACAAGAGTTAATTGAAAAAAATTATATTAACTTTGTTAATATGTATTAATCTATATAATAGTATAATTATTAATATAACCATGAGTTGTGTTCACATTACAAATTACAATTTCACCAAGGCTTTTAATTTATTACCTATATTAATTTTGGATAAAATAATTTTAACTTTATAAATATTTAATTATAGTATAATCATTAATAAATATTCACATATGAGTTATTGAAGAACTAATAATAAATATTATACCAAATATTAATATTATAATAATTTATAAAATAGAATAATATTAGTAAATGCAGTTAAAATATAACATATTACAAAAAATGTTTGTATATATGCATTGTCTAATGCGTAGGTACAACCTACGTGCAAAGCATGGGTTTATGCATAAATTTTGAATTTTTAAGAAAATATCCATTGAGCGACCATTTGAACATTGATAATTAGCACCTATATAATTCCAAAGGGTCCATCCCCTCCCCTTGATTGGAAATCATGGCTCTACCGTTGGTCGTGGTAAATACAAGCGTGTGTAACTGTGAATTTCCAATCAAATTCGACTCTTACATGTCTTGAAGACACATTATACACAATAAATTCACATCATTACTTACAGCACATCCTCAGGCAAAAGATGTGAGACGGATGGTTGCACCCCTTGCTAATATCGTAGCTTGAACATGGCTGCTTGTCAACATAACATTTCTCTGCCCACCAACAAATGTCCACTCATTCACCACCTCCTACACACTGGGTGCTATAATTTGACCCGTTGATTTATTTAAATTTACATTGATCCATGTTTTTTTGCAACGTGGGTTGTTTGGTTACAACTTATAAGCTCCAACTTATCAATTTTTTGTATAAAAATTGAATACCGTTTAACTTCTCAACTTTTAAGCTAAATTTATTTGTTATTTTGGCCTAAATAAGTTATTTTTTTAAACAAAAATAAGTTGGCTTATTTGCTTAAAAGTTACAACCAAATAAACCCTAAATTCCAGAATTAGAGAAAACTGGTTTTGGAAAAGTTGATAGCAGAAACGCACAAATTAACAAAATTCATTGCTTGACAAAGAACTTATTCGCAGGGTGGTTATTTATGCATGGTGTGAGAGAGAAAAACTGGCATCTCTAAAATGGTTTTAGGATTGGTTTTAATCCAATAACAGTTTCCAAAAACACCTTACCGAATCACTTTTATTCCTAACTCGAACAAAAAGAATAAGTAAACCATAACAATGTTGAAGATAACACCTCCAAATGATGCACCTTTCAAGGGTGGGAACTAATAAGTAATCAAAGAATAATTGTAAAACTATCATCTATCGAAAACGCCATACATGATAACTTTCAGAGCTCACAGAAGAACGAAAGAGCTTAAATACATTAGCTAAGAAGGGATCTTGTCAACTGGTCGCGTGCGCTTGCCAAGACTTGGTTGATAGTCTGAAAAAGTTGAACATTACAAATGTTAAAATAGATTTAAGGAAAAAATAATAATTACCAGCGCGCCAGTTTTCAATAGGTCTACCATTCTGCAAGCTACGACCGTCGACCAATGAAAGAATACTTAATTGGTACACGAGGTTAATAAAGCCTTTTTTAGTAAGAGACGATATTGTTTAAAGTTAGGAGTTTATTATCCACAAACACAACTAAAAACTCACAGTACCAGAGTAACATCCACTATACTCCTATATACAATGACTCGTTATATAGATTATCTGCCTACTGGGCAAGAGATTCACTTTACCTGCTCAACGGAAGGTGCAGCATCATCGATATTGTGGGTTACGACTTTTCCAGCAACTATATTGCCATCCATTTCAAGGATTATCCTACAAAGTATATATACAATGACTCGTTATATAGATCATCTCCCAACATGTATGAGGTGCAAATGTAAACAGTGACAAAGTTTATGTTGCGACGAAATTCTGTAATAGAGATTTATTATGGCAATAAAGTAGCAGAGATGGAAAAATAACAGAAAATATGGCAACGCATCAGAGATAATGATATAAGTAGTTCAGTCAGAATCCTAATCCACTGCGAACGCTGAAGAATATTTTACTACTATAATGAGAAGTTACAAAATGTGGAAAATACTCAATAATACTTAGTATAATTTTCTAACAATGAATATAGCCAATGATTAACCTCACAACTCTCAATATATATTTCCTTACACTACTCGTACAATTAAAACACTAGTTTCTCTTGCTAGTTGGGATTTTGAGATGATTTGAACATTTGCCCATGACACCTATTTATTCTAAAAGGTGTATTGCCAAACATGAGGCCACACCAAACATAAGGCTTGTCTAACAAATCTCCCCCTCAAGCCCATGTAGATACAAGCGTGAAACTTTCTTTCTCCGTACTTGCTTAGCCCCGAAGGGCCCTCAAATGCTCTATACGTCAATCAAGTCCAAGTAATGTTTGAACTTGGATATAGGCAATGGTTTAGTTGACATATCTGCTGGACCGTACTGTTCTTTTGAACCTTTATTTTCGCTTAAGATACAATATCCCGGATAAAATGATATCTAACATCAATGTGTTTGGTCCGCTCATGATACATTTGATTTTTGGTTAAATGTATGGCACTCTGACTATCACAATGAACAATCATGTGATCCTATTGTAAACTTAATTCGTCGAGTAGCCCTTGCAACTAAATAATTTCCTTAACTGCCTCAATAATAGTCATATACTCTGCTTCCGTAGTTGAAAAAGTGATTGTAGACTGTAATGTTGCTTTCCAACTAATTGCAGAGCCTGAAAGAGCAAAAACATAACTTGTAAGAGATATCCTCTTATCAAGATCAACAATACAATCCGAATCGACATATCCATCTCCAGTGTGATGAATAATACTGCCTCGATCGAAGACTAAACCAACTTTTGTGGTTTCCCTCAAGTATCTAAATATCCATTTCACAGCTTAACAATGAACTTTACCAGGACTACCCATGTACCTGCTTACAATACCGACTGGTTGTGAAATATGTGGTCGAATGCATACCATTGCATACATAAGGCTTCAAACTGCACTTGCATACGAAACTTCAGACATCTCTTCTTCCTCCTTCTCATTTTGTGGTGACAAATCCGCTGAAAGCTTAAAATGATAGCTAATGGGGTATTCGCAGGTTTAGAATTTTGCATTTCAAAACAATCCAGTGCTTTCTCAATGTACTTCTTTTGCGACAAGTACAACTTGCCCCCTCTTCTATCTCTGTGAATTTTCATCCCCAAAATCTTTTGTGCCGCTCCCAAATCTTTCATTTCAAATTCACCACTAAGTTGAGCCTTCAATTTATCAATCTCAGTTTTATTCTTTGCAGCAATGAGCATGTCATCAACGTACAACAGTAGATACACAAAAGAACCATCTGTGACCTTCCGGAAGTAGACACAACTATCATGGTTACTCCTCTAATATCCATGCCCAATTATAAATATGTCGAACCTCTTATACCAGTGCCCCAGTGATTTTTTTAAGTCATATAATGACTTCTTCAATAAGCAAACCAGGTCTTCTTTTTCTGGAACAATGAACCCTTCCGGTTGATACATATAAATTTGTTCTTCAAGATCGTCGTGTATAAATGTTGTTTTAACGTCCATTTGCTTAAGTTCCAAGTTAAAAACAACCACCATAGCCAAAAGAATACAAATAGAGCTATGTTTAACAACTAGAGAGAACAGTTCGTTGAAGTCGACTTCCTCTTTCTGACTATAGCCCTTAGCAACCAAATGTGCCTTATATCTTACATCTTCCCCACCAAACGTTCCTTCTTTCCCTTTGAAGATCCATTTACATCCAACAATCTTTTTCCCCTTAGGTGTTTAGCAAGCTCCCAAGCTTATGAAGAGACCCAATTTCCTCATTCATTGCAACAGTCCACTGAGCTAATTCTTTGCTTGCAACAGCTTCTCGATAAGTCTCAAGTTCTTCAAATTCGATTGTTTCTGCCATAGTCAATGCATAGGAAACAAAAACAGTATGATTGTACCTCCTGGGTGGTTTGATTGCACAACAAAAATTGTACAAAAATGGGGTTTTATTTAGAGCAATAACATCAATTATTGATCATGTTAACTTGTGTAATTTGTGATATTTCAATATTACGATTTTTTGTATCTATTTGAGGTAATTAATATTAAAATGAAAAAAAAAACGGAACAAATAAGGTAGCTCGAGAAAGAAACTATCCAAACTCTCAACCACTTTTAATCATTATCAAACAACTCTCAACCATTCTTAACTACTCTCAACCACTACTCACATGCTCACATTAGTTTTGAAGTTAATAAAGGAGGACATACATTTAAATTTCACAAGATTAAATGTTCTTCCTTTTGATATTATTATTTATTTATTTAATTTTAGTATCACTCTTTTTGCCAATTTGTTTCATAAATCTACAAATATACACTTCAAAAGGCAATCCCAATTGGAGATAAGTTTTTAAAAATTGAAAAAAAAGATAGATTTTTCCAATCTGAGCACAGTGTGTGTACATCTACACGGATCCTAACAGAAATGAGAAAATTAATTTAATTTCGGATCTTAATTGCATAATCTAAACAAAATGAAAAAGAAAAATCAGAAAGTAGATCACGAAATTAGAGCTCATAATTGAGTATACTTACAGATCAGATTCACATTCATACAAGCACCATCAATTATAGGAATTGATATGTAGATAGATACATACACATATACATATATACATACATTTATAGATAGATATAGACAGAGAATTTACCCGATAGCCGGAGAAGTTCGCCATTTTTGGTAAAGCTTTTAACGCGCTAACTGAAAGAAGAGCAATGATTGAGAGTTTTATATAGGCTTTGGTCAATTTTCACTTCGCACCCCGAGGTTGAATTTTTATTACAATGACAGTGAAGTTTACAAGCAAAGATGTTTTTCTTGTGTGCTTGATTTTAAAATGTTACAAACCTAACTCATAGTTACGCAAAATTGTAATGTATCGTTATTTAAAACAACATAAATGCGCTATAACATGCCCAAATACCAGTCTGTAATACTTAAACATAACAAGAAAATGCCTTATTGTCATGTATTTATGATTGTATAACACACAGATATAAATACAAATTTCTTGGTCAAAGCCTACAACTGTCTGGAAAATAAGGTACAAGTACAACAACTGATGATATGGGTGATTGTCATTCTCAAATTAGTTTCAACATGTCCTAACTCAAAATCCTGAATTCCTAGCTCTTGTTTCTACATAGAGTGTTCAGACAAAAGATAATGTAGAAAACAATCAAGTAGGTATGATCAGAATGATATCCAATTTACTGATAAAATTATATACAACACTATCGTAGTATGAATAAAACATGTTGTCTCACCAACTATAGCAAGAAATATATAACTAATAACAACCAAACATGTATACAAACAAATTGCAATGCATGAATCTAATACAAGTAACAACAACTAATCGGGATCACCAGAGCCTCTTGAACTTTATGCGTAAAGTGGCCGAGGAGTATCTATGTTACTCGCACGGCAGATCTTGGTCACTAGGGCTCCAAAATCTATACATTGGTCACTATAACCCCAATGTCTATATAATAGAATGACTACTGACTAAACTATGATCACTGTAGCCCCAAGTCTACTATGTTAGTCTAAGTCATGTCTTAGTCAAATCCAATTCAACAAGTTGTGATTTAATCATAATTTACGATTAAATTATTTTAAACAAAATTTTGCTTTAATCCAAATTATGATTAAGTCTAAATTTAATAATATTGCATATTCAACAATTTCACAAATTTATCATGTCTAGTTATACTCAAACTTATTTCTATTGCATAATTTTAATCAATATGAGTTTATTTTGAACAAGTTTTCAAATATGTCTAAGGGTTGATATTTCACTATTTTACCATATCTCATAAATCGTAAATCTATTTGAACCCAAAATTCACAGTTATAAGGGTATATTATCTACCTACAACTTTAATGTTTTGATAAAATTTTACTTCAAAATGTAGAGGGATGAAAAATAATGCATAAAGTATCAAATCACACTAGAATTTCAGAAAGACATATTGACAGTTGTTAGATTTATTGACAATATATTATCAAACATAATTTACAGTTAGGAAGGTGTCTCAATTATTTATAACTTTCATATTTTGAGAAAAAATATAATTTAAAACGTAAAGGGGTGAAATTAGTGTTCAAATTGTTCAAATCTCACCAAAATTTCAGAAAGACAGATTGACAGTAGCTTGAATTTTTAGGCATATTTCTCAAACCATAACTCCGATAGAGCTGAAAGTTTTTTATTTAAATAGATATTTCATTTATTTACAACTTTTGTGTTTTGAGTATAATTTAATTTGAACCGTAGATTGATCGAATTAGTATCTGAAATATTGTACTATTTCTAGAAAAGACAAAAATTTAACTTCAATTTCATATAAGTTTTTAATCGGTTTTAACAACATAAAAAATATCATTTTATTCACTAACTCAATAGCACGGGATTCAAATTATAGAGCATACCTAATCCGACGATCTAACGGTAGATTGAAAGTCTCGGAAATGTCACTGAAAGTAGTTATTCGAACACGAGTCCTATTCGGGAAAACAAACGAGAATTCTCATAAAAATGAGATCGAAATCAACAATTCATCGACTAAACATAAATGGGATGAATATATGAATCATATACAAGAATAACATGAAGCAACGATAGGAATACTTATGGCAAATTGACGAGAACAATTCGAGAATTCCGAATCCAAAATTATAATACCGAACGGACAAAATCTCAAATCAGAAGGCTTAAATTTGGCTTGATAATGAAACTAACTCTCTCCTTTATCTCATTTGCTGCGATGTGATATAGATTTGGTGAAATAATAGATGGAATCATTTTTTTTATAGATCAAACAACCACCATGATACTTATTCATCAAATGAATTTTTTTAAAAAATTACATTTTGGTCCTTAAGGTTTCAAAAAATTTGAAGTTTAGTCCTATAGTTTTGGGGCATTACAATTTAAAAATTTTTAGTTTTGCCCAATAGTTTAAGGGTATTGCAGTTTTTCTCCCAACAATAAATTTCGTCCCCGAAGTTTAAGTCATACCTGAAAACAATGTTGGGAATAATACCTTAAGTATGTTCCTCAATCCCACAATGCTTCAAAAGCACATGAACCAAGGAATCACTTTATAGCATAACAATTGTACTCGACAATTGATAACACTCACTGGATGTACCTCGAATGTCATACCATCCTCCACCGTTAAATCAAAATGATCAATTACATGAGATGGATCTGACTCATATATCCGTAACATCGATATGTGAAAAACTGGAAGAACATTCTCTAGTTGCGGTGGTAAAGCCAAACGATAGGCCAACTTTCCAACGTTTTCGATAATTTGAAAATGACCAACAAATTTTTCCCGAATCTTATCACCCATTTATAAGGCGAGACCTTAAGAAACATGTGATATCCCTCTTCGAAGGATAATGGACGCTTTCTCTTATCGACATAACTTTTATGACGACTTTGTGCTGTCACTACCCTCTGTCTGATTACATTGATTACTTTTGACGTTTGCTGAACAATATCCAGTTCCAAAAATAGCGATTATCCTAACTCCATCCAACACAACGTGGATCGACAAAGCCGCCCATACAGTGACTCAAATGGTGTCATCCCAAATGGTAGATATTGCCACACACAAAATCAGCTAAATGCAAGTGATCATCTCAACTTCTCCCGAAATCAAGTACATACGGCCGTAGTATGTGACCGAGTGTTTGAATAGTCCTCTTGGTCTGCTTGTCTGTCTGAGAATTATAGGTAATATTTTTTGTCAATCTTGAACCCCAAAGTCAGTACATTTGTACTATTTATTTTTAAATATATACTTGAGATTAAAAAAGATAAATTTTTACAAAATTTAATAAAAAAAGTCAGTTTAATTTGAATCGTAAAATTTAAAAATCAACTGTATAGACTTGATGGGCCATAAGGTACAAAACCCACGCCGCGCTGCCCCATGGATCCGTTTGACCATCATACCCTCCGCAAATCGCGGTGTCACGCACCCGCGTACTTCCTCTGCATCCCATTCGAACGTAAACCCCACCCTCTCCCACCGCGCGTGAAACCTGAACCCCTCATCCACTGTGATATATTCTCTGCACTTGTTTAGGTCAGGCCGCGCGAGAGAGATACAGAGAGAGAGAGAGAGAGAGAGAGAGAGAGAACCGCCCGCGCTTCCAATCTTCTTTTTGCGCGCCTCTCGCAAAACCCTAGGGTCTTCCCCACTCTCACATTCCATATCCATTTTTAACTATATATATATATTATATATAGTTGGATAGATACATAATGAGTGGCAACAAAGATCAATTCGACATGGCCGATCTCGGCTCCAACCTCCCCGCCGCCGCCGCTGGTAACCGCTCACTCTAAAACCTAATTTGTTTTCGTTGTTTGTTTGTTTGAATTTGCTTAATTCAACTTTTAGTCTGCTTTGGTTTTAGTGTTTTGTTGAAGCTCTTTATGAAATTCCTCATCCTAATTTGGTTTTGTCAATTTTAATTTTGCATTTGCTTGATTGAAGTTTTAATCTGTTTTTGTTTTCGTAATTTGTTGCAGCTCTCCTAATGCAAATCCTAAATCTAATTTGGTTTAGTTAATCGTAACTTTGGATTTGCTATTTTGTATATGACTAGTTTGTGTTATGCGTGTATTTTTAGTCTAACTTTGTGCATTCATTGACTATGTAATTTGTGCTAGAGTAGTTGCGATGGTGTTGATTAGACAAATGTTGTCTTGTAGTTCATTGTAAATTGTTTGGAATTAATAAAATTGAAACTTCAAAAAAAAAA
>MKEJ01007001.1:0-10124 GCA_001753735.1 Embelia ribes | reverse complement strand
ATATTATATTATTAAATATATAATAAATATATAATATATATATCTATATATATATATAAATTCATAATATTAAAAAATATATATAAATAACATATATGTATAAAAATATATATAATTTAAATGATATGCATATAATATTATATAATATATATATATATATATAATATAGAACATTTATATATATAATATTTATAATATATATTATATATATAATTTATATATATATTATATATTATTAAATATATCATATGTTTATATATTTATATTATATAATGCATATATAATATAAAACATATATATATATATATATATATTATATAATACATATATATAATATACATACATATATAATAAAAAACATATATATATATTATATTTTGTGTTATATATTTATGTATATAAATATAATATTATTTATTTCTTATAATATTCATATAGTATTATATATTATATATATTTATTAATATGTAATATTTATATAAATAATATTAAATAGGCTTCTATAAATGGAGTTTGATAAAACTTAGATTAAAAGTGATAAAACTTTGATTAAATATAATTATTTTATTATTTAGCTACTGAAAAACACTGCTATAAAATTTTACTATTTACTAAGTCTCTATACTATAAACCTTAAATATAGTGATCCAAATTTATTGACTCTGCTAGCTAGAAATGCTCTAATCATTTTTAAAAGCCTATCAAATCTTATAAAAATGTGTGCCTTTACTTGAGATGGTAGGATAGGAATTAATTTGTTATATTTCTGTTCGGTTCTAACACTTAGGCTACTTGAACCATATTGTTTGCATTAGCTTTTTGTGGAAAATTTATTTATGTTTATAAATTAATGCTTAATTATTTAAATGTTTAAGCCCTAGTTGAACCCATGCACTAATTGAATGGAATGTACATTACCAAATTTGCCCTTATTTGTTTTGTCTTACTTATATGTTTGAATTTTTTAATTATTACACATCTAAAAATAGAAAGTAATAATTAGCAAGTAAGTAATATGTTAGTGTGAAATAAATTAGCAAGACGTACAATTAAAGTATTGTTCATTCTTTCATGAAGCCATCTCAAAACAAAAATGATTTTACTGGAAAGCGTACAAGATTTTTTTTTTTACGGAATTATTATATTGTAAGGACAAATCATTATAAATTTAAAAAATATTATAATTATTTTTAAAAAACAATTACTAATAGTAATAGTTAATAAAATGCAGAAAGACAAAAAAGTTATGGGTACGGACGAATTTAATATGATTTTTCATAAAATATGTTCAAAAAAATTAGGTAAAATATATAAATTAATGATATAAATTTTCTAATAATATATTGTTTATTATTTTTAAATATATATTTTTAAAATTTAAAAAGAAAAAATGGCTAAAAAAAAGTTTAAATTATACATTAATTAAATGGAATATGTGAAAAATATACTAATTTTATTATATTGCACATCGATTCGGAAAATGAAAGTTTTTTTAAATTATGTTGGTCCATAGGCAAATAACAAGAGTGGGGGTAATTTGAGATTTATAAAAATTAGCACTAATAATAACAATTAATTCTAAAATTAAAATGAGTAAAGGAGAAAGAGATGCAGACTCGTTTATAATGGTTCGGACAAATATCTTATTCGATTCTCTACGCCCACTCTCCCAAGACCAAACGTTTGGGGTTCCGTTAATATCAACCAAACGATTACACAATGTTGATTAGCTTTTCGGGTGTTAATCACTCCACTTGAAATAACCTTTCAAATCTTGGAATATACCCTTATAATGATTCATAAAGAATGATTGGAAATGAGAAATTTTAACCTTTCTCTTATCTCTCAAATATATATGATACAAAGATTTATAGCACTTTGGAGAGATCTAATACACTAGAATGATGTAAAAATTTAGGTTACTGTGACTTGATTTGTACTTCAATAGCTTATGAAAGTGAATGTTAATTTTTGAGCTTTTTGAACACTTAATATTGCTGGTATGAACCATTGGATGATTAGTCATCTGATTCTTGGTCATCAAACTCATATTTGAGGTCCCCTTTATGTGTTTTGAATATCAACTAGCCCTTTTTTTTTTTTTTATCATTAATTGCAAGATAAGCCAAATTGACACTCAATCAAAATATGACCATTATGTTTAAATATGCAGTGTGTACCGTTACACCGACTCTTCTATACCATTACTCCATGGTATACCGCTACACAGACACTTGTGTACCGTTACTTAGGATCTTGCTTAACTCTCTGGAAGTCGCCACACCTGTAATGTACCAGTACTTAGGATCTTACTTAAACTCTATAATAGCCATCACACAACCTAGGTGTGGCATTACACCTATGGTGTACTGGTACACTTATTCAGTGTATCGTTATTTAGCTTCAAACTTTTTGTAGTGCTATTTGGAGGTCATCACACTAGTTGTGTATAGCATTACACTTGTGGTGTACCGGTACACTAACTCAGTGTAACGTTACTCTGCTTCATGCTTTTCTTTGTGGAACTTACTGAAAGCCGTCACACTAACCTAGTATAGCTTTACACCTTTGGTGTACCGGTACACTAACTCAGTGTACCGTTACTCTGCTTCATGCCTTCATTGTAGAGCTCACTGAAAATCGTCACACTAACCTAGTGTAACATGTAACGTTACACATGTGGTGTACCATTACACCAACAGAATTATTGAACATATGAATATTGTTTGATCTTTTGCCAATATTTTTGAAATAGTCTTGATAAACACATTAGATCACAAAAACTGAAGCGATGATTAATATTATTATCTTAAAGTTTTATCATTACGATACTTAAAAAGATTTTCAATAATTTGATTTAACAAATTATATATAAGTATAGGTATTAAACAATAGAAGTTCACGAATTTACTAACTAGTAATTTATCCTCAATTTATAATAATTAGTTTTAAAATAATGTACATTACAATGTAAAAAGATTCTTGTATTGAGAGAACTACCAATCGTTAATAGCTAATTATTTAAATGAAGGGGTTGTTGGGTGATGGACAGTCATGGCTACTTCATCATCATCATCTTCATCTTCGAAAATCAAAATAAATTAGGATATGCTAAATGAAATAAAATAAAAAGTAATTATTATCATAGAAAAACAATTGAAATACTAGAATGATAAAAGGTAATTATTATCATAGAAAAACAAGAAAAAATCCAAAAATTTTGTACATGAAATGTTAGAATAATAATACATACTTTTTTTTATAATTATCATAGAAAAACAATGAAATACTAAAATAAAAGTTAATTAAAATAATTTGATTAAATTAATAAAAAAAACAAAAGATCGGCACATTAAAAAATTATGCAGGGCACTTTTTAAATTTTTTTCAGTAGCTTATTTTGTGTCCTATAACTTTTATACTTAAAATATTTAATGGTATATTAATACATTGATATATTTAGTATCATGTTTATAAGAAAACGTTATATATTTAGTGTCATTAACATAAATAATATCATTATATTACAGAGTTACATATTAATAGTATTAACGTTGGTAACAACACATCTAATGTTAACTATATCAATGTTAATGGTAGCACTTGAAAGCAATCATTTGTCATTCGAAGACAAATATATATCGATAATAGTGATAATTATACCGATAACATATGGTATTATTATTGGTGGTGGTAGAATTTTATTTATCCGATTTGACAGCAACTCACCCCTAAAAATACTCCATAAGGACCAAAAGACTTTTTCCCATATCGATAATAGTGATAGTTATACCGATAATATATAGTATTATTATTGATGGTGGTAGAATTTTGTTTATCCGATTTGAACTCACCCCTAAAAATACTCCACAAAGACCAAAAGACTTTTTCCCAAAGCTCCTAAATTTAGGAACTACAATTATCCAAAGGAGACTCTTTTGTAATTTAGAGTTTGTTTGATTGCGGCAGTTAATCAAATAGTGACTTGCAACTTATTAGTTGTTAGATTGCAACTTGCAAGTACTTGAAAGTTACGGCAAGTATTTTCTTATTAATCCGGGGATTGACTTCTTTCAAAAAAAAAATAATAATAAAATTATACCTGTTATATAAATAGAAAAATTCAAAATTTCCAACTATTGTATTTCGTAACTAAGCAATCAAACAGAATAAAATAAATTGTAATAGAAAAAAATTTTACTCTTTAAAGTAACTCTATTTTTAAAAAATTGAGTATAATTTAACATAATTTTGAAATTTTGAGCTAGCCAAAAAGGATGGGTGATTTCTTAATTAAAAATCATAAAAGATAAGCAAAATGGATTTAGCTTCCTTGAAAATCATGTTAATATTGCGAATGCTAGAAATATATTATATTAATTAAAGTTAAGTTCATAAAAAAAATGGAAATTTTTTAAGATTCCTAGGCATAAAAAAGATAAAATATTGTTATATAATAATAAATAAAATAAACTAATAAAACAAAAAAATTTGGTCCTAAAATTTTTGTAATTTTTCATCTCTCGATCTTCATGAATTTTTTAAATAAATAATTAAAAAAATTGGGCCGGCCACGGTTGCCCTAGGCTAGGACCTATATCAACTAATTCCGAAATTTGAAAACTATATTTACCGTAATGGTGATAAAAAAACAATTCGATGTGGATTGAAAACCAACCGATACACGAAACAAGAACAGAAGAGATTAAATTGCTCGATGGGTGCGAAGATGCTAACGGAGGAGCTACGGTTGATATGAAGGAACCAATGCATCCCGAGGTGTTTGCTTATCTGCTTAGAGCTTCGTTGTCGCAATGCAGACGACACATTTTTCCTTCTATATTTCAGTTTTTCACATATTTCTAAAACAAGAAATTCTTACCAAAGATTGATCTCTGTTTACACTAAGATATAAATTTATATTTGAGTGCCTACAATTCAAATTTGAAAGATTGGAAGTTTTCTTATAAATATAAGGCTAAGCATTCCGAAAAGAGGATATACAAAAATCATCCCAACACATGAATTTTTTTTTTCAATATGGGAATAGGAATAATTTAATATAATTTAGGCGTAGTAATGGCGACCGAGCATGTTTCTCGTTTTTTTTTTATCATTTGTATCAATCAATTGATGTTGAATAATAATATTATTTTTATTGTTCATTATCTTGTTTGTTATAATTTACTTTCATCGTTATTTTGAGCGATTTATCAGGATCTCGTTTATTACATTTCTATCCACAAAAAATATTGTATTCAAAGGGGATATTGAGTAATAAAAAGTTCTTTTATTGTTCGATTTCTCATTCGTTTGCAATATTTATTTCGATGTAACCATACATTTTAAAGAAATCCTAAAATTATGGTACGAAAAATCACAATCCGTCTTTATGAATTAACTAGATCTTATTTCAAAATCGGGTTTTACCATTCAAAAGGTTGATAATTCGCAAAAGGTCAACAATTTTAGCGCTAAAAGGGAGGGCCCGGTCTAAATTAATTTAAAGTTATGGCTACTAAAAAAAACTGATAAGTTTTTCGAAAATTTACCGGGGAGGTTATGAATTGAAAGAAATACTATTTTAGAACTAATAAGTTCAAAGAACCCCAACTTGGGGCAAAACAAAGCGATAAATTTAAAATTTTCTCGCCAATCGATTTTCTGTCCAAATTTGAACGATACAATTTGAAACCTATTTTGATCACCTTAAAGAACTATGAATTCGATTTCCAAATATTAGGTCTCACCCTAAGAAGTACTCTCCTAAGAGAATTATTTTTTTAATAATTAATAAAAATTATTGTATTTTCAAGATAAATTACTGTAAATCAAAAATAATTTATAATTAATATTTTAAATTTATTTTAATTAATATTATTTGCAATAAATTGTCCTTGGTATATATAGTAACCTGGTTCTTTAAACACAGTTACTTAAAAAAAATCAAGTCCATTACAAGAAAAAAAAACTTTCCTGTAATGAGATCAAAAACCCTTTCGAATAAAATCAATATCATAATGATTCCACGCAAAATTAAATTATTTAATTTATTAGGTCCTACTGTGGTCCTCTCTTACTTTTTAAATTTGGAATATTAAAAATAATTAGATAATATATTTTAAATTATAAAACAATTCATCTCATTCGCAATATTACCCCTTCCCTATGGATAAAATAAAAATGGGTCCATTCATTTTAAAATTTGAAAAAATGGATTGATCAAATAAATTTGAAATTTGAAAGCTAACAATTACAAATGGATAAGGCTAAAATTATCCATTTATATTTTAAAATGTTTATAATATAAATTACATCATTGTCTAAAATTGCATTCAAATCAAAGCATCCAATAATTTTTGTACGAAAGGAATATAAATTACATAATTTAACCACAAAAATATAGTTCATATGTAGAATAGAAGAAATTTGTATTTTTTCTGAATGAACTAAATAGAGATTGAAATTAGAATTTAAGTTAAGGTCCAATGCTGCTATTTTAAAAATTGATAAATAAGTGGGAGTATAAAAATTTAATTATACACATTAAGCAAATGAATCTTAACAAATGATCACCAAACAAGCATTCGTGACATGATCTATGTTATTGTTTATATATTAATATTTACACCAGCAGTAGAAGCTTTTTTCTTTTTCCTTTAGGTGACTGAGAGAGGTAATTTTTGTGCTGATAAAGAGGGGGGAATTTATAAACGAAACAAGGAGAATTGGAGCATTTAATAAGTTTCTCTTTGGATTGAGGTTCCAATAAATGGAAGAGGATTGTCGAAGGCTATATTTTCATGACTCTAATAGGAGACGAATTGTGAGGTTCAAAAATATAATATATTGCAGGAACAATTTTATAATTTTAGTATTTAGATTTCAATTCTGTTGCTCAAAAAATACGGCAACGTACAAGAGACAACAATATAAGTAATTCAGCCGAAAGTCTAGTCCACTGCAAACACTGGATAATGCTTCACTAGCATAATGAGAGGTTACAAAATGTAGTGGACACTCAATAATACTTGATATGATATTCTAACAATGAATATGTAGATAAGGATTAACCTCACAACTCTCAATATACATTTCCTTACACTACTTGTACACTCAAATACTAGTTTTTCTTACTAGTTGGGATTTTAAGATGATTTGAGCTTTTGCCTATGGCACCTATTTATACTAAAAAGTGTTTTGCCAAATATGAGACCATGCCAAATATGAGGCCACAAGATGTATGCCAAATATGAGGCTATAGGCCATGCTAAATATGAGGTTTGTCTAACAAATCTCCCCCTCAAGTCCATGTAGATACAAACATGAAATTTCCTTTCTCCGTACTCGCTTAGCCCCAAAGGGCCTTCAAATACTCGGTATGCCAATTAAATACAAGTAATGCTTGAACTTGGAGGTAGGCACTGGCTTAGTTAACATATCTGAAGAATTATCTGTCGTACCGATCTTTTGAGCCTTTATCTTCCATTAAGATACAATATCTTGGACAAAATGATATCTAACATCAATATGTTTGGTCCACTCATGGCACATTTGATTTTTGGTCAAATGTATGGCACTCTAACTATCACAATGAACAATAACATGACCCTGTTGTAAACCCAACTTGTCGAGTAACCCTTGCCACTAAATAACTCTCTTCACTGCCTCCGCTAGTCATATATTCTGCTTCTGTAGTTGATAAAGCAACTATAGACTGTAATGTTAGTTTTCAACCAATGGCAAATCCTGATAGAGTGAAAATGTAACTTGTTAGAGATCTCCTCTTGTTAAGATCAACATCATAATCCCAATAGACATATCCAGTTGCAGTGTGATAAACAACAATGCCTCGATCGGATACCAAGCCAACATCCGTGGTTCCCTTTAAGTATCTAAACTATCAATTTCACAGTTTGCCAATGAATTTTACTAGGACTACCCATATACCTGCTCATAACACTGACTGCTTGTGAAATATCTGGCCGAGTGCATACCATTGCGTACATAAGGCTTCCAACTGCACTCGCATATAGCATTTTGGACATCTCTTCTGCTTCTTTCTCATTTTGTGGTGACAAGTCCGTTGAAAGCTTAAAATGAGTAGCTAATAGGGTACTCACATGTTTAGAATTTTGCATTCCAAAATGGTCAAGAACTTTCTCAATGTACTTCTTTTGCGACAAGTATAACTTGTCCCCTCTTCTATCTCTGTGAATTTCCATCCCCAAAATCTTCTGTGCCACTCCTAAATCTTTCATTTCAAATTCACCACTAAGTTGAGTCTTCAATTTATTAATCTCAGCTTCATTCTTTGCAGCAATGAGTATGTCGTCAACGTATAATAGTAGATACACAAAAGAACCATCTGTAAGCTACCGGAAGTAGACATAACTGTCATGGTTACTCCTCGAGTATCCATGCCCGATCATAAATGTGTTAAACCTTTTATACCACTGTCTTGGCGATTATTTTAAGCTATATAATGAATTCTTCAATAAGGAGATCCGGTCTTCTTTTCCAGGAACGATGAACTCTTCCGGTTGATGCCTATAAATTTGTTCTTTAAGGTCGCCATGTAGAAATACTATTTTAACGTCTATTTTCTCAAGTTCCAAGTTATAAGCAACATCCATAGCTAAAAGAACATAAATAGAGCTATGTTCAACAACTGAAGAGAACACTTCGTTGAAGTCGACTCCCTCTTTCTGACTATAGCCCTTAGCAACCAAACATGCCTTATTCCTTGTATCTTCCCCACCAGATACTCCTTCTTTCCTTTTGACGACCCATTTGCATCCAACAATCTTCTTCCCCTTAGGTGGTTTAACAAGCTCCCAAGTCTGATTCTTATGAAGAGACTCAATCTCCTCATTCATTGCAATAGTCCATTGAGTTGATTCTTTACTTGCGACAGCTTCTTGATAATCGTAGATTATTCAAATTCAATTGTTTTACCATAGTCAATGTATAGAAAACAAAATCAGCATGACTATACCTCATGGGTGGTTTAATCACCCTCTTCGATCTGCCGATAGCAATATTGTACTGTTGTACTTGCGGTGCATTTTCAACTTCCATTTCTTGCACCTCTTCTTCAATAGGTTGATTTGAAGTGACACCAAGTGGTCCACTTTCAAGCTCTACCTTCTCCCCAAAATCAAGGTCTTCTTATTTATCAACAACCTCCTTTCTCAGACACAGCATGACTGATTCATCAAAAGTAACATCTCTACTGATGAGGAACTTGGGGCATTTGGATCTGGATACCATAATCTGTATCCCTTCACCCCAGAAGGATATCCCAAGAAAATAAACTTTTTAGCTCGAGGCTCGAGCTTGCCTTCATTAACATGTGCATAAAGTGGACAATCAAAAATCCTCAGATTCGAATAATCAGCAGGATTAACTGACCAAACTTCCTCAGGAGTCTTGCACTCAATAGCCTTTGATGGTGACCGATTAACTAGGTAGCAAACCGTGGAAACTATTTCAGCCCAAAACTCTTTCCCCAAATTGACATTAGAGAGCATATAATAAGCTCTCTCTAAAAGCGATCTGTTCATTCATTCTGTCACACCATTTTGCTGGGGAGTTTTTTGGACTATGTGATATCTCTCAATCTCTTCATTTGTACAGAACTCATCAAAATCACCTGAACAGAACTCGAGGCCATTATCTGTCTAGAGATGTTTGATCTTTTTCTTTGTTTGTTTCTCAATCATGGCAACCAACTGCTTAAATTTGAGAAACGTTTCATCATTGTATTTGAGAAAATAGATCCAAACTTTCTTGAATAATCATCAATAAAGGTCAAGAAGTATCTCGAACCACCTTAAATGTAATACGAAATGGGTCCCAAAGATCAGAATGAATATAATCTATAGTTCCTCGAGTTCTGTGAATAGCTTTACGGAACTTGATTATGCATTGCTTCTCGAATACACAATCCTCACAAAAGTTCAACTTGCCAGTCTTCTGACCACAAAGCAAGCCTTGCTTGCTTAGTATCGTCATACCTATCTCACTTATATGCCCGAAACGCATATGCCAAAGATGAGTAGAATCATGATCTGAATTAACTGATGATAAAACTGTTGTAGTACCAAGAACTGTACTTCCCT
>MKEJ01006989.1:0-14579 GCA_001753735.1 Embelia ribes | reverse complement strand
TGTTCTATGTTTTGGTGGAAGCAATCAAACTTTTGTCTTATTCATGTTTCATTCCCTGCTACTGTGGGAAAGAAAACGTGTTGGATATTTCCATGGGAACACACTGATATTTAATTCATTGCTATCAGGGGTGACACTTGGGAGAGTACACAAGATGCATATGAAGAAGTTCCTCTTTCATCTAAGCATGGTCTGCCTTCCCTTACGGAGGAGCTTAGTCTGGTGAAGAAAGAAAACGAGTCTCTTAAAAATGATTTGCTGTTACTGAAGGCAGAGCTTACTCATGTCAAGGGAACCGACGAACGTGTTCAATTTCTGGAGAAAGAACGTGGCCGATTGGAATCTGCTTTAAAAGAGTTGGAGCTTAAGCTAAATGTTTCTCAGGATGATGTATCAGAACTTTCTACTTTGAAGTTTGACTACAATAACTTATCGGAAAAGGTGGAAAATTTGCAGGCATTGTTAGATAAGGCAACTAAGCAGGCAGATCATGCTATTGTAGTGTTGCAGCAAAACCAGGAGCTTCGTAAGAAGGTTGACAGGTTGGAAGAATCTCTTGAAGAGGCTAATGTCTATAGATCATCATCGGAGAAATTACAACGGTATAATGAACTCATGCAGCAGAAGATAAAACTTCTGGAAGAGCATCTTCAAAGGTCTGACGAAGAGATACATTCTTATGTTCAGCTGTATCAAGAATCTGTCAAAGAATTCCAAGATACCCTTGGCAACTTAAAAGAAGAGAGCAAGAGACGATCAGTGAATGAACCTGTGGATGATATGCCTTGGGAGTTTTGGAGTCGTATCTTGCTTATGATTGATGGTTGGTTTCTTGAGAAAAAAATTTCAAGCAGTGATGCAAAATTGTTGAGGGAAATGGTGTGGAAGAGAGATAGACGCATCTGTGATGCATACATGGCATGCAAAGAACAAAATGAGTATGAAGCAATTGCTTCATTTCTCAGACTGACATCTTCACCTAAAAGGTACTAATATTTAAGAATACATTTCTCCGTCCTAAGCTATTCGTTTTGCTTTTTTCTCTTGATTATTTTAAAGGCATATATAGTGATTTTTGACTTGTGGTTTTGGCTGATATTTAGTGCAGGATTGCATGTCATTCATATTGCAGCAGAGATGGCCCCTGTTGCTAAGGTGATTTCCAATTGACAAAGTAATTTTGCAGAAACCTTGTGTGGATAATTGTTGACTACCATTTAGAGGAGAAACATTTTGTTTTATATCATATACATGCCCTTCCTGTGCAGCGACACTTTTGTGCGTAGCAACCCAAACATCTGCAAAACAAAAATATTATGATTTTTGGTGGGCGATGCTTGAATTCAGAACTGTTGCTCCGATAATACATTGTATTGTTGACCATCTAGTCAGTAGAGTTAAGCTGTTCTCGAGATTAACATTACCTACTTTCAACAGAGATATGGGAACTTACCCACCATTAGGCATGATACCTTAAATCTGTTATTTGTTTGATTTTAATAAATCAGTCGATGGGCTCTTTATTGATGCTATTTAGGTCAGCTCAGTTCCTGCATGCAGACTTAGTGACCTTTATACTACTACTCCTTGCACATTTAGATACTCTTTAAATGATTGATATCAAAGTAAAGATTAGTTGATAAAACAGTTCTTGTTTCTGAATATCTTTTTTTGTCCACTGCCTGTTATTGATTTATTGTTACCTTTTGGTTATTGTCTAATTCTTGATGTTGAATGTTTTGACTTGGTTGTGTACTTATTTCTTCTTTTGGATGAAGGTTGGTGGTTTAGGAGATGTTGTGACAGGCCTTGGTAAAGCATTGCAGAAGAGAGGACACCTTATTGAAATTGTACTCCCCAAATATGACTGTATGCAGTATGAACATATTCGTGATTTAAGGGTATAAATTTTATTCCCACGACATGATTAGCAACCATGATTAGAAGAGCTTGAGAATGGGATGATATCTTTAAACCATATTATCTTTAAATTTTCAGGTTTTAGATGTGGCAATAGAATCTTACTTCGATGGTCGCCTTTTTAATAACAGAGTCTGGGTTGGTACTGTTGAAGGTAAGGTCAATTTGTCTTTTCTAGGGTATATAGAAGTTAAAGCCTTATTGATGTAGAACTGATTAGAGTGAATCACAAGCACTGAAAGGAGAAGAAAATTAGACAGAGAGAAGAGAAGAAAGAGAGAGAGGAGGCAACTTATTTTTCTCAATAATCAATTCAATAACCAAAGGTGAAAAACAAGTCTTGCTTGACCCCTTTATTTATAGGGGAAAACCAAAAGCATAAAAGGAAATAACAACTAATTAAAAAGGATGCAAATAATAATAATATGAAAGTTCCCTTAATAACTAAATACGAAATTATTCCTAATGAAATAAAATCAATAGCTCTCAATAGGTTTTTCTATAATGACATCCTTTTAGATAAAATTTTAAGTGATTTTTTAGGACTCCCAGTTTATCTGATTGAGCCTCACCATCCTGCGAACTTCTTCTGGAGGGGACAATTTTATGGGGAAAATGATGACTTCAAACGTTTCTCATTCTTTAGCAGAGCCGCTCTTGAATTGCTTCTTCAGGCTGGCAAAAAGCCAGACATTATTCATTGCCATGATTGGCAGACAGCTTTTGTGGTGTGTTACTCTAGATAATGAACTTTACTTTTTGGTGCATATATGTATATTCGTTCCACATTTTCTTGTTTAAAAATTTTCATTCTTTTTTAAGGCGCCACTCTATTGGGATCTGTATGCACCGAAAGGATTGAATTCAGCTCGAGTATGCTTTACATGCCACAACTTTGAGTACCAAGGTACTGCACCAGCATCAGAATTGGCATCTTGTGGTCTAGATGTTAACCAGTTAAATAGACCAGACAGGATGCAGGACAACTCATCACATGACAGGATCAATCCTGTGAAGGTAAAAGATTTTTCTGATTTTGGACATAGACTGGGAGTCGTCACTTATTTCTAGCACGTCTTCTGTTTGTTTAGGGTGCAATTGTGTATTCTAACATCGTAACAACAGTTTCACCGACATATGCGGAAGAGGTGCGGACCGCCCAGGTATGTTGAATGTAACATTACATTATATTCCATGTTTATGGCGGCACTATTTTTTTATGCTTCTAAGATTAAAGAAAACAAGAGTTACATTTGGTGTATCTTACAATATCAGGAGTACAATAAAAACTGAAATGAATATTGAGGCATAGTTGAAAAGGTGGCAGATGATGGTGAAACACGATCCAGATCTAGTTCCCTCACATAGTGCAACAAAAGAATCTAAATTATCTGCCAAATATATATGTATGCACACACATATGGATGTATGTGTATATATTACAAAGATTTTGCACCTTCTTGAACTGTCCATAATTTCTACCTTTTCCCCTCTTGAAATTTTTTAACATTGTATGTAGATACAGTCCTCTTTTCTCATCAATAGGAAGTTTGTGTGATGAAGCTGGCAGAACAATTTTATTTTTTACGAGAACTAGACTCTACTTTCCTTGAATAGTACTTAAGTACAGGGACGGAACCAGGATTTTTTTTTCTAGGGGGCAAAATTTAATTAAATCAAACAAAACAAATTTTATATATTTATATGTACTTGTATAAGAAAAAAAAAAGGACAAACATCATTTTTAATTCCCGAATCTAAATTATAATTTACCCCTTCGAGATGCCATATTTTGAAAATAATTTATTTTGAAAATAATTCTTAATAACCTCATTCGATAAGCTACTAAAAGTATCTTTTTCGACAAAATTCAAAAATTGATCTCCCATTCGATTGCGAAGTCAAGTATTCAAAATCTTCATAGTAGAGAATGCTCTTTCTACACTGACGACTTGGTAGACAAAAAGGATTTTGATAATACTTTCTACGAACTCTTTCAGTAATTTTAGGTAGTAGTCCTGGATCTAATGGAAGTTCAAGTAAATCAAAATGCTAGGAGCTAATTTTAAAAGACTCATTATTCAAATGAGATGATTGATTTTTGACGGGATTTCTTTTCTAGAATTTAATCAAGGTGAGTTGAAGATGGTTCTTTTGAACTTGATTTTCATTTTTTACAAGAATCATTGTCCAACAAGAATGATGATTTATGTGCTTCCGACGATGATATTTTTACACTTGATATTTTTTAAAAATATTGCTCCATAATTCTACAAGCAAAGAAAAGATTAAAATAATTAATTTTGGCTTATTCTTAACAAAAAAATTAATCAAATATTCATGTAAGTTAAATCAATTAATTATTAAATGAATCAAACCTAAGTTAATCAAATAATCATATTAATTAAATATAACCATACAAATTGCCCAATTAATTCTAATAATCCAAACACTTAAACACACATTTATGTATAATTTTTCAACACACATCTTTAGCATTTATATAATATCTATATTATTATAATATGTGAACCCATTTTTTTGAAATTAATTAAAAAGAGCGGGGGTATTTTCGTAAATTCACAAAAAAAAATTGAGTGTGGGCAATTGCGCCCCTTGTCCCCTCCTTCCCTCCGTCCCTGCTTTAGTAGGAAGTGGACTTAAAAACTATAACAAGTTGAGATACAAAATTTTTAGAGGGAGGATGACTGCTGTACTTATTACCTTTCTCCATAAAAAATAGAAATAGAAGAAAAGATGAGGATGATTGCAGAACAGTATATTTGTACAAAATACAATTGTGGCCTCCACCTTTTGTTTTTGGCATGCAGTAGAGCTCCAAAGAATAAATGGTTTTCCTCTGATGTCATGTTTCTAGTCAGTCAATGTAGAAAAAATAAGAGAGACCTAATAAATTCAAGAGAAGAGTGAAAAAAATGGATTGCACAAGAGCAGAAAAGTATCACAAAACCCCGTTCTCAAGTATCATAATTAAAATCTGAAAACCATTCCAAATAATGTCATATGCCGTGCATGTACCTTTCTAGTGGCATTTTGTACCACTTAGTGAAACACCCTTTGTTCTTAAGAGAGCTAATATTTACCATGTGTTGTGTTTGCCTTTTAATGCTTATGTTGAGGAAAATTTTGTTACAAAATATAAGTGAAAAATAATAGCAAATTGTTCATGTAGTTTGTGCCTGTTTATGTCTACCATGCAAAGTTGTACCTTACAAGTTACAACATTGGAAAGCAGAACTGCATGGTACCATGTAGCTCTCTCCGGCCATTCATCCTTGGAATTGGTTTTGTGATCGCGTTTTAGTTCATTTTGCCAATGTCAAGTATCTCTTATCTTTTCACGAGATTTTATCTATGCTTCATCTTTAATGGTAGGGAGGACGAGGCCTTCATGGGACCCTTAATTCTTTCGCCAAAAAGTTCATTGGTATACTGAATGGGATCGATACTGATGCATGGAATCCAGCGACAGACACTTATATCAAAGTTCAGTACAGTGCCAATGATTTACGAGGAAAGGCGGAAAATAAAGATGCTTTAAGAAGGCATCTAGGGCTTTCTCAGGCAGATCGCAGAAGGCCACTTGTGAGTGTTATTTTTAATAACATATAATTGATGTCAGCTCACTGGCATCTGACTTTCTTTGTACTTGGTTTGTTGAAAAAATTAGAGTTGCAAAATAAAAAATAACGAAACTATATTGCTTGTACATTAGGTCATCCATATATATAATAATATTACTTTCGCATTAGACTTGTTTAATGAAACTGGAACTTGGACTTTGGCCACTATAAGAACGAGAAACTCGAGGCTGGATGAAACAAAAACTAGCAGCATGTTTAAACTTCTTGGGGCTTCACCACCTGCTAACCTCTAGTGGCCCCGGTGAAACTCGAGCTTGTGACCATTGGGTGGCAAAGACAAGGGCGACCGGTAACTCTCAATGTTATCAAGAACCATTAATCTGACCAAATTTAGTTAAGAAATGGAACAGATGGGATCCCGATTTGGATTGAAACCTGCAGACACCATATTTTGATCATTATGTTTCTATCATGGTGATACTATGCATTGATCAGATCAATTTTCCAAAGTGGATTAAAAGATATGGATCATGATCTGAAAAGTAGTTTATTATGACCCTTGGACATGGCACATAGACTGTTCTAACACACCCTAGAATACTCAAGAGTAATGTTTTAGAAAATCTGGCTTGTGGGTTGTTTAAACATGTATCCTGAAATGTCGCGAAATACGCATGCCTGAATAGGACACAAATACGTTTCACCCACTTGAAAGGTGTGTGGTTAGATGATGTACCATTTACATCCTAGATCTAGTATGGATCATGTCCGGTTATGTAATTGTAGCCATCGTAGCACCTTCAGAACAACATATGTTTCATCGCCTAGCCCCACTTTTATTACCTATTTATTCACTGTTCAATAGGTTGCTTGCATTACAAGATTGGTGCCACAGAAGGGTGTCCATCTGATAAGACATGCTATATACCGGTCAATGGAACTTGGAGGACAGTTTGTGCTTCTAGGTTCAAGCCCTGTGCCACATATACAGGTGCTTTTGTTATATATTTCAACTGTCTCTCTCTCTTTGGCTAATGAAACTCTTTTTGGTGCTCATCGTCGCTTTTTCATTATTATTGATTTCACAAGGATCAGAAGCATGTTTGTATGTGTTTAGTTAAGTTGGATCTTAAAGAATCACCTGAAGAACAGGCTTCCATTTTTTTACTATTCTGATTTTCTTTTCCTCTCTATGTTAGGACCCAAAATAGGTTGTCATTTTTTTTTTGGCTTTTCTCCTGGAGCTTAATATTGGCACAATTAAAATTTTTATCTTTCTATCTATCGGTATTACTGATTGGAATAATCTCTTTGTTTGATTTGTTGGTTTCTTTTTGGTTTACCAGAGAGGGGTTCCTGCACCCTATATGGATACATATGGTTGTGAGGAGGGAGGATAATTCTCCATAACTCTGTGAATAATTATTTCCAATTTTGATATTGCCATTTGTCACTTCTATGTGTTAGCTTTAGTGACAAATCTTAGTTTGACGTCTACTAAGAGATCAGTTTGTAATTCAGAAGTCAAAACAAAGCCAAAATCATTTGAAAAATTGTGAGGAGGGTATTGTTGCTGTGGTTGCTTGAGTTGGTGACTCCTAAAATTTTCATAGTTTCCTTTTTATTGAAAATTTATAAAATGAATAGAAACAGTAGGATGTTCCTATGACTGACAGTTACATGGATGTGCTTTAAAGTTGAGCACTTGTGCAGAAAAAATTGTACATGATGCATTATGAATTATTGCTTGCAGGATTATGATACACTTGAGATTATTAATACCATTTTTAGCCCTGCAAAAATTGGAAGATTGAAGTCAGTTTTTGGATTACACTTTTGTTGTGGAATTGGGCTGTTAGTTGTTACATACCCAATCTATAAATTCATGCCTTGTTCACGCTTGTTGCTATTGGTCCAGATCTTATCTCAGTAGCCTGCACTGGAAGTTTGAGATATGTTTTACCCTTGATATCACTTGTGACATCCTGTACTATCATCTAAAAAGGCTACCTAAACAATGACATCTAGGTTGGACTAAAGAAGATATCCTAGACCACCAATTGCTCTACCGATGTGTAATCGGGATGTTACCGTTTTCATTTTTCTTCAATTATAAAACAGTCAGTGAACCAGGTTGGTCCTTTTAAATTGGTAGCTAGCTCAAAATTGTTATTCTTAAAACTTTTTGGTAAGATTGTTCCACTGCACCTTGGGGGTCATAGGTCCAAAACCTGTAAACAGGGGAAGGCTGCGTAGTGAGAGTGTAAGATCATCCTGGACCCTGCAATGCAGGAGGCTCATATGTTGGGTTGCTGTTTTCTTCTTTCGAGATTAGGAACTTTGTTCTTGGTCATAATGGGTGCCCAACCACCATCAAATGCAAACTAAATTATCCAAGCTGCTTGTTGAAGTTCTCTATTGAAGTGAACAGATTTGGAGTTGGATCAATGAGCCAATGCTTTTGCGGATCATTTTGTTTATGGTGGGTTGTTAGTGTAAATTACTTCTTAGATATGTGGTAATTTAAGTTTTCTGGGTAAATTGATGTGCTAGACTGCCACTTTTAACAGTTTGTATGCAAAATTTGCTGTTGCGTTTCTGGCTCACGTTCTTTTTCATTTTTCTTTCAAGATTATATATTATTCTTCAGTTGTGAGTTTGGTTCAAGATGATTTGTCATTTTTTATTTCTCTGATTTTGGTGTTTAGAGAGAATTTTTTTTTTTTTTTTTTTTTTTTTTTTATTGTAATTTGCTCTGGATTGGTGAGTCAACCTCAGATTATGGATTTGGTGCGTTGCTGTTCTTCTGCCCTTTTCTAGCCTAAGCATAATCTGTTGAGAAATCAATGAAAAACTTGTGGAATGCTATTTAGCGTTTGTGTACACCTATCCTTTCCATGTATGGTTCTGCTTAGTAAGGTTTAAATGCTCCATTTAAGGACTAGGGAATTATAGGTCTAGTGTATTTATTTTTACTTTGAAGTATTGCTAAGTGCAAGAAGACAATTGAGCATTCTCTCCTTTCTGTATTTTGTCCCGCTTTTCTCTCAGTTAGTAGTGTTATTTATCTACTTTATTGTCCTTTCAACTGACAAAAATATTGTTTGTTTTGTAGAGAGAATTTGAGGAAATTGCTAGCAAGTTTCAGAGTCATGAACATGTTCGATTAATATTGAAGTATGATGAGTCTCTTTCCCATTCAATATATGCAGCATCTGACATGCTCATTATCCCCTCTATCTTTGAGCCCTGCGGCCTCACACAGGTAATGTTATCTCTTAATAGAAATATGAGTTTCATAAATAGTAGTTGCTATGGAAGTAATAGTGAAAAAGCCACCACAATGAAAAGTGGGTAATAACTAGTAACTAGTTGAGTTCATTTCTATTCACCGACGGTCGAATGTCATTTTCCAAGATTAGCTTATTGTTTTTGGTGCACCAACGAAAATTAAATGCAATACCATGTTGGATTAAGTAGATTTAACTGTCCTACTTTTGTTTCTGGCTAGTGCTTTTTGTGGTGTTTTGTTGACTTTTTTAAGTTCCATTTCAAAATTCCGAAGTGAAAAAGTAAAAGAATTGTATCCATAAACCTGAGTTTTATAGGATAAGAAGGGGTGTTGCTTGAAGTACATTTCCCTTTTATTGACCAATAGATTCTTTATCCATATATATGAAAAAAAATCTTGTATTAGAACGTGGGTTGGGACGCCGGAGCAAAATAATCTAGTCACATCCTGATTAATTTGGACTTATTAAGGGCTTGTTTGGTTTAAGCTTATAAGCGCCAATTTTTATGCTTTTTAGCTTATTTGTTTAAAAGCTGAACAACGTTTAGCTACTCAGCTTTTAAGCTGAGCTTATTTGTTGTTTGAACCTAAATAAGCTGGAAGTTTTAAGTTGGATATATCTAGCTTTTTTCTTAGTTAGAAATAAGCTAGCTTATTTGCTAAAAAACTGCAACTTAACTAACCCTAAATGTTAAAAGGTATTAGACCATTCTCAGCGGTCAATATAGTGATCCCATATAAATGGGCACATTAAGTAGCTCAACAAGACTTATACAGGTATATACGATGAGCAATAATGTTACAAAGCCCTGTATAAAACATAATAAAAACCATAACATACGAAATATTTAGTTTTCTTAAAGTTCTTCCTAATGGTAGAAACAATAGCAAAAGTTTTGAACTCTAAGACAGATCTATAGCAGATTTGTCAAATATAGACTCAGAGGAAGGGCGAAGTGGTTTTGTGGTGGTCGATGGTGCTACTTGTTGGAACTCGTTAGAAAAGGTGGCGAACAATGGCTGATCTTGTAGGAGACGGAAAGTGGACGATGATGGTGGATCTCTTTGGACACAGGCTCAATGGTGGCGATGCACACGGTGAAGAAAATTGTACGACTGAGGATGCGTAGAGATTGATTGTGCGTCACTTTTAAGATTGAAAACCGTAGAGGTATCCCTTGGAGACCACCATTGAGGGCTTATGGACAATGTTTTATTAAGAGAGAAAAAAATAAATGAGAAAAGAATGAAAAGAAAGCAACTTTTGTTCATGAGAAAGAAACAACAAAATTTTATTATATAGGAGCTACGCTTGGCTGTACAACTGTACATAGACAGCGGATGGATATATAGATGTATAATTGTTAAGAGAATGTATGACTGCTGAAAACTCGTAGAGAAACAAACAATGAAATGTGGAATCACCATGCTGGATATGAATTGTCGATCAAGGACTAGGAAAGTGTGGTCGTGGAAACGTAAGATGTATGTTGGCTGTGCCAATTTTTCGGTGACAACTGATTATATTTGTTTGTAGATTCATTTGGTAATGAGGGTAATAAATGCTGAGTTTAAAGGAGTGTAACAAAGAAGAAAGAAAATCCACCGTAAAGATCATTTGTAACTTATAGCTAGAAACTTGTAGGTGAAGACACGTTGGTTTGCAAGACGTATCAGATACCATCTGGGTGCGGGCCGGAGTTGAGATTGATTATGGCATTTGTTGTGACAAAATCTACAGTTGAGATTTTAATATGGTAATAAAGTAGGAGAAATAATGCAAATATAGCAACACACAAGAGAAAATGATTTTAAGTGGTCCAACTCAAAGCCTAGTCCACTGCGAAACGCCCGAGAATATTTCACTAATATAAAGAGAGATTTACAATATGGGAAATAGTCAATAATTCTTTGTATAAATTATGTACAAAAGAATTTAACCTCACAACTCTCAATATATATTTTCTCACACCATTCATACACTCAAATACTAGTTTCTATCACTAGTATGTAATTTTGGGGATGCTCTTCTTAGAGAGAACTAAAGCCTATTTATAGGCATTTTCAAGCAAATGTGAACAAGCCAAGTTATTTTCAAAGTTTGGCAACTTTGGTGCATTAAGTAGCCAAACTTTAATAACTCATTTTCATTGACTCAAAAGAAAAAATATTTCCCACATGGGATTTGTAATTGTGCCAACAAATCTGCCCCTCAAACCCATGTGTATATGAGCAAGTGAAACTTCTTTATTCCCCGTTCGATTAGCCCTGAAGGGCCATCAAATATTCTGTACACCAATCAAGTCCAAGCAGTGTTTGAACTTGAATGTGGAAGCTGGCTTAGTTAACATATCTGCTAGATTTTCTGTTGTACCAATCTTTTGAACTTTTATCTTCCTTTGAGATATAATATCTCGGATAAAATGATATTTAACATCAATATGTTTGGTCCGCTCATGATACGTTAGATTTTTGGTCAAATGTATGGCACTCTGACTATCACAATGAACAATTATGTGATCCTGTTGTAGACCCAACTTACCGAGTAGCCCTTGCAACCAAATAGCTTCCTTCTCTGCCTCAATTATTGCCATATCTCTGCTTCTGTAGTTGATAAAGCAACAGTAGACTGTAATGTTGCTTTCCAACTAATTGCAGAGCCTGAGAGAGTGAAAACGCAACTTGTTAGAGATCTCCTCTTATCAAGGTCAGCAACATAATCCGAATCGACATATCCAGTAGCAGTACGATGACCAACACTACCTCGATTAAAGACCAAGCCAACATCCATGCTTCCCCTTAAGTATCTAAATATCCATTTCACAGCTTGCCAATGAATAGCCATGTATCAGCTCACAACACTGATTGTTTGTAAAATATCTGGCCGAGTACATACTATTGCGTACACAAGGTTTCCAACTGCACTCGCATGCGGAATTTTGGACATCTCCTCTGCTTCTTATTTTGTGGCGACGGGTCTGCTGAAAGTTTAAAATGAGTAGCTAATGGGATAATTGCGGGTTTAGAATTTTCCATCCCAAAACGGTCAATAACTTTCTCAATGTATTTATTTTGTGATAAGTACAACTTGCCCATTCTTCTATCTTTGGGAATTTCCATCCCCAAAATTTTCTTCGCCGCTCTTAAATCTTTCATTTTAAATTCACCACTAAGTTGAGCCTTTAACTTATCAATCTCAACTTTATTCTTTGCAGCAATGAGCATGTCGTCAACGTATAATAGTAGATACACAAAAGAACCATCTTTGAGCTTTTGAAAGTAGACACAACTATCATAGTTACTCCTCGAGTATCCATGTCCAATCATAAATGTGTCAAACCTCTTATACCACTGCCTCGACGATTGTTTTAAGCCATATAATAACTTCTTCAACAGGAAAACTCGGTCTTCTTTTCTTGGAACAATGAATCCTTCTGGTTGATACATATAAATTTGTTCTTCAAGGTCGCCATGTAAGAATGCTATTTTGACATCCATTTGCTCAATCTCTAAGTTAAAAGCAACAACCATAGCAAGAAGAACACGAATAGAGCTATGTTTTACGATCAGTGAAAATACTTTATTGTAGCCAACACCTTCCTTCTGCCTATAGCCCTTATCATCCAAACATGCTTTATACCTTGCATCTTCCCCACCAGATGTTCCTTCTTTTCTTTTGAAGACCCATTTGCAACCAACAATCTTTTTTCCCCTTAGGTGGTTTAACAAGCTCCCAAGTCTGATTCTTATGAAGAGACTCAATCTCCTCATTCATTGCAATAGTCCATTGAGTTGATTCTTTACTTGCGACAGCTTTTTGATAAGTCGCAGGTTCTTCGAATTCAATTGTTTCCACCATAGTCAATGCATAGGAAACAAAATCAGCATGACTATACCTCATGGGTGGTTTAATCACCCTCTTCGATCTGCCGATTGCTATACTGTATTATTGTACTTGCGGTGCACTTTTAACTTCCGTATTTTGTATCTCTTCTTCAATGGGTTGATCAGAAGTGACACCAGATGGTCCACTTTCAAGCTCTACCTTCTCCCCAAAATCAAAGTCTTCTCGTTGATAAACAACCTTCGTTTTCGGATGCAACATGGCCGATTCATCAAATGTAACATTTGATGAGGAACTTGGGTGATTTAGGATCTGGATACCATAGCCTACATCCTTTCACCCCAAAAGGATATCCCAAGAAAATAAACTTTTTAGCTTGAGGCTCGAGCTTGCCTTCGTTAAACATTGCATAAACTGGACGAGTAAAAATCCTCGGATTCGAATAATCAGCAAGGGTACCTGACCATACTTCCTCATGAGTCTTACACTCAATAGCTGTTGATGGAGATTGATTAACCAGGTAGCAAGCGGTGGAAATTGCTTCAGCCCAAAACTCTTATCCTAAACCTACACTAGAAAGCATACAATGCGCTCTTTCCAGAAGTGTTATGTTCATCCGTTCTACCATGCCATTCTGATAGGGAGTCTTTCGGATTGTGTGATGTCTCACAATCCCTTCATTTGTGCAGAACTCATCAAAGTCACCTGGATAGAACTCAAGGCCATTATCCGCCCGGAGATTCTTGATTTTTTTTCTCTGTTTGTTTCTCAATCATGGTCTTCCATGGTTTAAATTTGAGAAATGTTTCATCCTTCCATTTAAGAAAATAGATCCAAACCTTCCTTGAATAATCATCAATAAAGGTTAAGAAGTATCTCAAACCACCTTTAGATGTAACACGAGATGGGTCCCAAAGATCAGAATGAATATAATCCACTATTCTTCGAGTTCGGTGATAGCTTAACTGAACTTGACCCTACATTGCTTCTCGAATACATAATGCTCACAAAAGTCCATCTTGCCAATCTTTTGTCTACAAAGCAAGCCTGGCTTGCTTAGCACAGTCACCCCCCTTTCGCTCATATGCCAAAGATGAATATAATCACGATCTGGATTAATTGATGATGAAACTATTGCAGTACCAATAACTGTACTGCCCTAGAGCATATAGAGATTTCTCACCATCTTACCTTCATGACCACCAAAGAGCCTTTTGAAATTCGTATGACTCCTCATTCAGCTGTATATCTACAACCATTGGACTCGAGAGAACCAAAAAAGATAAGATTTTTCTTCAATTCTAGAACGTGTCGAACATCCGTCAGACTTCTGATAATATTATCATGCATCTTTATTTGAATTGTCCCCATACTAACAATTTTGCAAGGAATATCATTTCCCATTACAATTGTACCACTTTTTACCGACTACTATGTTGTAAACCAATCCCGATTAGGGTATATATGATAGGAACAACCCGAATCAAGAATCATTCATTATTTAGAGATCCACAAATAGACATCATGGTAAGAACATTTCAATCACTGTCAAAATTATTTTCAGATACTCCAGCGATAGACTTATCTTCTTTTCCTTTTAACTTTGGACAATCTTGCTTGAAGTGACCCTTCTTCTTATAGTAGTGACATTTAAAGTTTCTCATCTTAGATTTTGACCGAGATTGAGATCAGTCTCTACTATTTGAACCCTTCTCAAAAGTTCTTCCTCTAATCATCAGACCCTTAGCTTGATTGTCGCCTTATGGACATATTTACTCGGAACTCCTCTCAAAATAAATAGGCTTTAACATCCTTTCAGGAGATATTGTCCTTCCCATAAGGCATTGTCATAACGAAATGCTCATAGGATGGAGGTAATAAACATAGCAAAATTAGGGCTTGGTTTTCATCATCAATC
>MKEJ01006988.1:0-10105 GCA_001753735.1 Embelia ribes | reverse complement strand
ATATTATATTATTAAATATATAATAAATATATAATATATATATCTATATATATATATAAATTCATAATATTAAAAAATATATATAAATAACATATATGTATAAAAATATATATAATTTAAATGATATGCATATAATATTATATAATATATATATATATATATAATATAGAACATTTATATATATAATATTTATAATATATATTATATATATAATTTATATATATATTATATATTATTAAATATATCATATGTTTATATATTTATATTATATAATGCATATATAATATAAAACATATATATATATATATATATATTATATAATACATATATATAATATACATACATATATAATAAAAAACATATATATATATTATATTTTGTGTTATATATTTATGTATATAAATATAATATTATTTATTTCTTATAATATTCATATAGTATTATATATTATATATATTTATTAATATGTAATATTTATATAAATAATATTAAATAGGCTTCTATAAATGGAGTTTGATAAAACTTAGATTAAAAGTGATAAAACTTTGATTAAATATAATTATTTTATTATTTAGCTACTGAAAAACACTGCTATAAAATTTTACTATTTACTAAGTCTCTATACTATAAACCTTAAATATAGTGATCCAAATTTATTGACTCTGCTAGCTAGAAATGCTCTAATCATTTTTAAAAGCCTATCAAATCTTATAAAAATGTGTGCCTTTACTTGAGATGGTAGGATAGGAATTAATTTGTTATATTTCTGTTCGGTTCTAACACTTAGGCTACTTGAACCATATTGTTTGCATTAGCTTTTTGTGGAAAATTTATTTATGTTTATAAATTAATGCTTAATTATTTAAATGTTTAAGCCCTAGTTGAACCCATGCACTAATTGAATGGAATGTACATTACCAAATTTGCCCTTATTTGTTTTGTCTTACTTATATGTTTGAATTTTTTAATTATTACACATCTAAAAATAGAAAGTAATAATTAGCAAGTAAGTAATATGTTAGTGTGAAATAAATTAGCAAGACGTACAATTAAAGTATTGTTCATTCTTTCATGAAGCCATCTCAAAACAAAAATGATTTTACTGGAAAGCGTACAAGATTTTTTTTTTTACGGAATTATTATATTGTAAGGACAAATCATTATAAATTTAAAAAATATTATAATTATTTTTAAAAAACAATTACTAATAGTAATAGTTAATAAAATGCAGAAAGACAAAAAAGTTATGGGTACGGACGAATTTAATATGATTTTTCATAAAATATGTTCAAAAAAATTAGGTAAAATATATAAATTAATGATATAAATTTTCTAATAATATATTGTTTATTATTTTTAAATATATATTTTTAAAATTTAAAAAGAAAAAATGGCTAAAAAAAAGTTTAAATTATACATTAATTAAATGGAATATGTGAAAAATATACTAATTTTATTATATTGCACATCGATTCGGAAAATGAAAGTTTTTTTAAATTATGTTGGTCCATAGGCAAATAACAAGAGTGGGGGTAATTTGAGATTTATAAAAATTAGCACTAATAATAACAATTAATTCTAAAATTAAAATGAGTAAAGGAGAAAGAGATGCAGACTCGTTTATAATGGTTCGGACAAATATCTTATTCGATTCTCTACGCCCACTCTCCCAAGACCAAACGTTTGGGGTTCCGTTAATATCAACCAAACGATTACACAATGTTGATTAGCTTTTCGGGTGTTAATCACTCCACTTGAAATAACCTTTCAAATCTTGGAATATACCCTTATAATGATTCATAAAGAATGATTGGAAATGAGAAATTTTAACCTTTCTCTTATCTCTCAAATATATATGATACAAAGATTTATAGCACTTTGGAGAGATCTAATACACTAGAATGATGTAAAAATTTAGGTTACTGTGACTTGATTTGTACTTCAATAGCTTATGAAAGTGAATGTTAATTTTTGAGCTTTTTGAACACTTAATATTGCTGGTATGAACCATTGGATGATTAGTCATCTGATTCTTGGTCATCAAACTCATATTTGAGGTCCCCTTTATGTGTTTTGAATATCAACTAGCCCTTTTTTTTTTTTTTATCATTAATTGCAAGATAAGCCAAATTGACACTCAATCAAAATATGACCATTATGTTTAAATATGCAGTGTGTACCGTTACACCGACTCTTCTATACCATTACTCCATGGTATACCGCTACACAGACACTTGTGTACCGTTACTTAGGATCTTGCTTAACTCTCTGGAAGTCGCCACACCTGTAATGTACCAGTACTTAGGATCTTACTTAAACTCTATAATAGCCATCACACAACCTAGGTGTGGCATTACACCTATGGTGTACTGGTACACTTATTCAGTGTATCGTTATTTAGCTTCAAACTTTTTGTAGTGCTATTTGGAGGTCATCACACTAGTTGTGTATAGCATTACACTTGTGGTGTACCGGTACACTAACTCAGTGTAACGTTACTCTGCTTCATGCTTTTCTTTGTGGAACTTACTGAAAGCCGTCACACTAACCTAGTATAGCTTTACACCTTTGGTGTACCGGTACACTAACTCAGTGTACCGTTACTCTGCTTCATGCCTTCATTGTAGAGCTCACTGAAAATCGTCACACTAACCTAGTGTAACATGTAACGTTACACATGTGGTGTACCATTACACCAACAGAATTATTGAACATATGAATATTGTTTGATCTTTTGCCAATATTTTTGAAATAGTCTTGATAAACACATTAGATCACAAAAACTGAAGCGATGATTAATATTATTATCTTAAAGTTTTATCATTACGATACTTAAAAAGATTTTCAATAATTTGATTTAACAAATTATATATAAGTATAGGTATTAAACAATAGAAGTTCACGAATTTACTAACTAGTAATTTATCCTCAATTTATAATAATTAGTTTTAAAATAATGTACATTACAATGTAAAAAGATTCTTGTATTGAGAGAACTACCAATCGTTAATAGCTAATTATTTAAATGAAGGGGTTGTTGGGTGATGGACAGTCATGGCTACTTCATCATCATCATCTTCATCTTCGAAAATCAAAATAAATTAGGATATGCTAAATGAAATAAAATAAAAAGTAATTATTATCATAGAAAAACAATTGAAATACTAGAATGATAAAAGGTAATTATTATCATAGAAAAACAAGAAAAAATCCAAAAATTTTGTACATGAAATGTTAGAATAATAATACATACTTTTTTTTATAATTATCATAGAAAAACAATGAAATACTAAAATAAAAGTTAATTAAAATAATTTGATTAAATTAATAAAAAAAACAAAAGATCGGCACATTAAAAAATTATGCAGGGCACTTTTTAAATTTTTTTCAGTAGCTTATTTTGTGTCCTATAACTTTTATACTTAAAATATTTAATGGTATATTAATACATTGATATATTTAGTATCATGTTTATAAGAAAACGTTATATATTTAGTGTCATTAACATAAATAATATCATTATATTACAGAGTTACATATTAATAGTATTAACGTTGGTAACAACACATCTAATGTTAACTATATCAATGTTAATGGTAGCACTTGAAAGCAATCATTTGTCATTCGAAGACAAATATATATCGATAATAGTGATAATTATACCGATAACATATGGTATTATTATTGGTGGTGGTAGAATTTTATTTATCCGATTTGACAGCAACTCACCCCTAAAAATACTCCATAAGGACCAAAAGACTTTTTCCCATATCGATAATAGTGATAGTTATACCGATAATATATAGTATTATTATTGATGGTGGTAGAATTTTGTTTATCCGATTTGAACTCACCCCTAAAAATACTCCACAAAGACCAAAAGACTTTTTCCCAAAGCTCCTAAATTTAGGAACTACAATTATCCAAAGGAGACTCTTTTGTAATTTAGAGTTTGTTTGATTGCGGCAGTTAATCAAATAGTGACTTGCAACTTATTAGTTGTTAGATTGCAACTTGCAAGTACTTGAAAGTTACGGCAAGTATTTTCTTATTAATCCGGGGATTGACTTCTTTCAAAAAAAAAATAATAATAAAATTATACCTGTTATATAAATAGAAAAATTCAAAATTTCCAACTATTGTATTTCGTAACTAAGCAATCAAACAGAATAAAATAAATTGTAATAGAAAAAAATTTTACTCTTTAAAGTAACTCTATTTTTAAAAAATTGAGTATAATTTAACATAATTTTGAAATTTTGAGCTAGCCAAAAAGGATGGGTGATTTCTTAATTAAAAATCATAAAAGATAAGCAAAATGGATTTAGCTTCCTTGAAAATCATGTTAATATTGCGAATGCTAGAAATATATTATATTAATTAAAGTTAAGTTCATAAAAAAAATGGAAATTTTTTAAGATTCCTAGGCATAAAAAAGATAAAATATTGTTATATAATAATAAATAAAATAAACTAATAAAACAAAAAAATTTGGTCCTAAAATTTTTGTAATTTTTCATCTCTCGATCTTCATGAATTTTTTAAATAAATAATTAAAAAAATTGGGCCGGCCACGGTTGCCCTAGGCTAGGACCTATATCAACTAATTCCGAAATTTGAAAACTATATTTACCGTAATGGTGATAAAAAAACAATTCGATGTGGATTGAAAACCAACCGATACACGAAACAAGAACAGAAGAGATTAAATTGCTCGATGGGTGCGAAGATGCTAACGGAGGAGCTACGGTTGATATGAAGGAACCAATGCATCCCGAGGTGTTTGCTTATCTGCTTAGAGCTTCGTTGTCGCAATGCAGACGACACATTTTTCCTTCTATATTTCAGTTTTTCACATATTTCTAAAACAAGAAATTCTTACCAAAGATTGATCTCTGTTTACACTAAGATATAAATTTATATTTGAGTGCCTACAATTCAAATTTGAAAGATTGGAAGTTTTCTTATAAATATAAGGCTAAGCATTCCGAAAAGAGGATATACAAAAATCATCCCAACACATGAATTTTTTTTTTCAATATGGGAATAGGAATAATTTAATATAATTTAGGCGTAGTAATGGCGACCGAGCATGTTTCTCGTTTTTTTTTTATCATTTGTATCAATCAATTGATGTTGAATAATAATATTATTTTTATTGTTCATTATCTTGTTTGTTATAATTTACTTTCATCGTTATTTTGAGCGATTTATCAGGATCTCGTTTATTACATTTCTATCCACAAAAAATATTGTATTCAAAGGGGATATTGAGTAATAAAAAGTTCTTTTATTGTTCGATTTCTCATTCGTTTGCAATATTTATTTCGATGTAACCATACATTTTAAAGAAATCCTAAAATTATGGTACGAAAAATCACAATCCGTCTTTATGAATTAACTAGATCTTATTTCAAAATCGGGTTTTACCATTCAAAAGGTTGATAATTCGCAAAAGGTCAACAATTTTAGCGCTAAAAGGGAGGGCCCGGTCTAAATTAATTTAAAGTTATGGCTACTAAAAAAAACTGATAAGTTTTTCGAAAATTTACCGGGGAGGTTATGAATTGAAAGAAATACTATTTTAGAACTAATAAGTTCAAAGAACCCCAACTTGGGGCAAAACAAAGCGATAAATTTAAAATTTTCTCGCCAATCGATTTTCTGTCCAAATTTGAACGATACAATTTGAAACCTATTTTGATCACCTTAAAGAACTATGAATTCGATTTCCAAATATTAGGTCTCACCCTAAGAAGTACTCTCCTAAGAGAATTATTTTTTTAATAATTAATAAAAATTATTGTATTTTCAAGATAAATTACTGTAAATCAAAAATAATTTATAATTAATATTTTAAATTTATTTTAATTAATATTATTTGCAATAAATTGTCCTTGGTATATATAGTAACCTGGTTCTTTAAACACAGTTACTTAAAAAAAATCAAGTCCATTACAAGAAAAAAAAACTTTCCTGTAATGAGATCAAAAACCCTTTCGAATAAAATCAATATCATAATGATTCCACGCAAAATTAAATTATTTAATTTATTAGGTCCTACTGTGGTCCTCTCTTACTTTTTAAATTTGGAATATTAAAAATAATTAGATAATATATTTTAAATTATAAAACAATTCATCTCATTCGCAATATTACCCCTTCCCTATGGATAAAATAAAAATGGGTCCATTCATTTTAAAATTTGAAAAAATGGATTGATCAAATAAATTTGAAATTTGAAAGCTAACAATTACAAATGGATAAGGCTAAAATTATCCATTTATATTTTAAAATGTTTATAATATAAATTACATCATTGTCTAAAATTGCATTCAAATCAAAGCATCCAATAATTTTTGTACGAAAGGAATATAAATTACATAATTTAACCACAAAAATATAGTTCATATGTAGAATAGAAGAAATTTGTATTTTTTCTGAATGAACTAAATAGAGATTGAAATTAGAATTTAAGTTAAGGTCCAATGCTGCTATTTTAAAAATTGATAAATAAGTGGGAGTATAAAAATTTAATTATACACATTAAGCAAATGAATCTTAACAAATGATCACCAAACAAGCATTCGTGACATGATCTATGTTATTGTTTATATATTAATATTTACACCAGCAGTAGAAGCTTTTTTCTTTTTCCTTTAGGTGACTGAGAGAGGTAATTTTTGTGCTGATAAAGAGGGGGGAATTTATAAACGAAACAAGGAGAATTGGAGCATTTAATAAGTTTCTCTTTGGATTGAGGTTCCAATAAATGGAAGAGGATTGTCGAAGGCTATATTTTCATGACTCTAATAGGAGACGAATTGTGAGGTTCAAAAATATAATATATTGCAGGAACAATTTTATAATTTTAGTATTTAGATTTCAATTCTGTTGCTCAAAAAATACGGCAACGTACAAGAGACAACAATATAAGTAATTCAGCCGAAAGTCTAGTCCACTGCAAACACTGGATAATGCTTCACTAGCATAATGAGAGGTTACAAAATGTAGTGGACACTCAATAATACTTGATATGATATTCTAACAATGAATATGTAGATAAGGATTAACCTCACAACTCTCAATATACATTTCCTTACACTACTTGTACACTCAAATACTAGTTTTTCTTACTAGTTGGGATTTTAAGATGATTTGAGCTTTTGCCTATGGCACCTATTTATACTAAAAAGTGTTTTGCCAAATATGAGACCATGCCAAATATGAGGCCACAAGATGTATGCCAAATATGAGGCTATAGGCCATGCTAAATATGAGGTTTGTCTAACAAATCTCCCCCTCAAGTCCATGTAGATACAAACATGAAATTTCCTTTCTCCGTACTCGCTTAGCCCCAAAGGGCCCTCAAATACTCGGTATGCCAATTAAATACAAGTAATGCTTGAACTTGGAGGTAGGCACTGGCTTAGTTAACATATCTGAAGAATTATCTGTCGTACCGATCTTTTGAACATTTATCTTCCATTAAGATACAATATCTTGGACAAAATGATATCTAACATCAATATGTTTGGTCCGCTTATGATACCTTTGATTTTTGGTCAAATGTATGGCACTCTGACTATCACAATGAACAATAACATGACCCTGTTGTAAACCCAACTTGTCGAGTAACCCTTGCCACTAAATAACTCTCTTCACTGCCTCCGCTAGTCATATATTCTGCTTCTGTAGTTGATAAAGCAACTATAGACTGTAATGTTAGTTTTCAACCAATGGCAAATCCTGATAGAGTGAAAATGTAACTTGTTAGAGATCTCCTCTTGTTAAGATCAACATCATAATCCCAATAGACATATCCAGTTGCAGTGTGATAAACAACAATGCCTCGATCGGATACCAAGCCAACATCCGTGGTTCCCCTCAAGTATCTAAACTATCAATTTCACAGTTTGCCAATGAATTTTACTAGGACTACCTATATACCTGCTCACAACACTGACTGCTTATGAAATATCTGGCTAAGTGTATACCATTACGTACATAAGGCTTCCAACTGTACTCACATATGGAACTTTGGACATCAATTATGCTTCTTTCTTATTTTGTGGTGACAACTCCACTGAAAGCTTAAAATGAGTAGCTAATAGGGTACTCACATGTTTAGAATTTTGCATTCCAAAATGGTCAATAACTTTCCGACAAGTACAACTTGCCTACTCTTCTATCTCCGTGAATTTCCATCCCTAAAATCTTTTGTACCTCTCCCAAATCTTTCATTTCAAATCCACTACTAAATTGAGTCTTCAATTTATTAATCTCAGCTTTATTCTTTGCAGCAATGAGCATGTCGTCAACGTATAATAGTAGATACACAAAAGAACCATCTTTGAGCTTTTGAAAGTAGACACAACTATCATAGTTACTCCTCGAGTATCCATGCCCGATCATAATGCGTCAAACCTTTTATACCACTACCTCGACAATTGTTTTATGCCTTATAATAACTTCTTCAATAAGCTGACCCAGTCTTCTTTTCTTGAAATAATGAACCCTTCCGATTAATGTATATAAATTTGTTCTTCAAGGTCACCATGTAGCAATGTTGTTTTAACATCCATTGCTCAAGTTCCAAGTTAAAAGCAGCAACCATAGCCAAAAGAACACGAATAGAGCTATGTTTAACAACTGGAGAGAACACTTCGTTGAAGTCGACTCCCTCTTTCTGACTATAGCCCTTAGCAACTAAACATGCCTTATTCCTTGTATCTTCCCCACCAGATACTCCTTCTTTCCTTTTGACGACCCATTTGCATCCAACAATCTTCTTCCCCTTAGGTGGTTTAACAAGCTCCCAAGTCTGATCCTTATGAAGAGACCCAATCTCCCCATTCATTGCAACAGTCCACTGAGTTGATTCTTTACTTGTGACAACTTCTTGATAATCGTAGATTATTCAAATTCAATTGTTTTACCATAGTCAATGTATAGAAAACAAAATCAGCATGACTATACCTCATGTGTGGTTTAATCACCCTATTAGATTTACCGATAGCAATACTGTATTGTTGTATTTGCGGTGCATTTTCAACTTCCATTTCTTGCACCTCTTGTTCAATGGATTGATTTGAAGTGACACTATGTAGTCCACTTTCAAGCTATACCTTCTCCCCAAAATCAAGGTCTTCTTATTTATCAACAACCTCCTTTCTCAGACACAGCATGACTGATTCATCAAAAGTAACATCTCTACTGATGAGGAACTTGGGTGATTTGGATCTGGATACCATAATCTGTATCCCTTCACCCCAGAAGGATGTCCCAAGAAAATGCACTTTTTAGCTCGAGGCTCGAGCTTGCCTTCATTAACATGTGCATAAAGTGGACAATCAAAAATCCTCAGATTCGAATAATCAGCAGGATTAACTGACCAAACTTCCTCAGGAGTCTTGCACTCAATAGCCTTTGATGGTGACCGATTAACTAGGTAGCAAACCGTGGAAACTATTTCAGCCCAAAACTCTTTCCCCAAATTGACATTAGAGAGCATATAATAAGCTCTCTCTAAAAGCGATCTGTTCATTCATTCTGTCACACCATTTTGCTGGGGAGTTTTTTGGACTATGTGATATCTCTCAATCTCTTCATTTGTACAGAACTCATCAAAATCACCTGAACAGAACTCGAGGCCATTATCTGTCTAGAGATGTTTGATCTTTTTCTTTGTTTGTTTCTCAATCATGGCAACCAACTGCTTAAATTTGAGAAACGTTTCATCATTGTATTTGAGAAAATAGATCCAAACTTTCTTGAATAATCATCAATAAAGGTCAAGAAGTATCTCGAACCACCTTAAATGTAATACGAAATGGGTCCCAAAGATCAGAATGAATATAATCTATAGTTCCTCGAGTTCTGTGAATAGCTTTACGGAACTTGATTATGCATTGCTTCTCGAATACACAATCCTCACAAAAGTTCAACTTGCCAGTCTTCTGACCACAAAGCAAGCCTTGCTTGCTTAGTATCGTCATACCTATCTCACTTATATGCCCGAAACGCATATGCCAAAGATGAGTAGAATCATGATCTGAATTAACTGATGATAAAACTGTTGTAGTACCAAGAACTGTACTTCCCT
>MKEJ01006969.1:0-23090 GCA_001753735.1 Embelia ribes | reverse complement strand
GAAAGGACCTCATGATAGTCAATAAAAATCACTTAAGTAACTATCATACTTTAGCAAGGGTACCATCATACTAGTAAGGTAAAAACCCACAAGGGCATACACCCTAAAAAATATACAAATCTCTCTATTCCCCAAGAGCCAGGGTAGATAATTGTTGGAGATTAAAATAAACACAATCTTGAACATTTAGCAGAATCGGTAATTTAACATGCTATCAAAGCCTACGGTAACAGAAGGTCCTAGTTTAGTTCCACTGCACTGCTCCATTAAAAAACAATAATGTTGATTAAAAAATAATAATTTAAAACTACACGTGCATAGCTCCCTAAAGTTGGATAGACTCCTTAAAAATATAATTGAATCCGGCCAGCATGTAACGGTAGTGTTGAAGAACAATATACTCTGTGGCAGACTCAATTATTTCTAAGTTAACTCTAACCATTGAAATTTAGGGGGTAGTGATCTATACACATTGGCGGACCGAAGGAGTGGTAGGGGGACGTGTCCCTCTACCTTTGGAAAGTTCCCTCTACCTTTGGAAAGTTCTACAGGATTTATACGTAAAGCTCGAAAAATTTTCAAATGATCACCCAGGGGCTACCGCTGCCCATTCGCTTAGCAAAGTAATTAGATTTCATATGCGTATCCTAGAAATTCTGAAAGTCAGGGTAGGCCAATGAATACAGAAAATCATAAAGTTACTCCGTACTAACAACTTGATCTTCAAGTAGAATTTGTGAGTTAACAATAGCTAACCCTAGCCAAAAATAAGTGTACAATTTGAATGCACTTTTATTGAAATATATATATGTGTATATATATATATCGCCGCCGAGGACGTGGACCAGAGCTCTGAGACCTGGCGCGTCGATTCCGTCGTCGTTCGTCACCATCACCCTCGGCCGATCGCCGGCGGAGACGGCAGGTTCTCTCTCCGGCGACTGTTTTGCAGTTGAATTGTTTAGAGATATTGGCTGCATCTTAAAAAATATTAAAGTATACTTTTTGTATGATCCAGAAAAGTATAATTTTTTTTAATGAAATGATGCAGCGTTTGCATAAAGTAAAAAACAATCTACATTAGTGTAAATGGTAAAAACTAATTGATAGTTATATAAAATAAATAAAAATATTTCATTTCGGACTTTAAAAAAATATATTTTTGTATTTTTTAAAAATATAAATTTTTTAATAGTGTAAACAAATACTAATACTTTTTGTTTTTAAATAAATAGCAATATAAGTATAATATTGGAATTGCACCCATCAAGGCCATTGTATTTATAGGGTACAATGGTGCATTACATTAATGGTCCCCATAGTTTTGAAAAAAGTTCAATTCTATCTTTGCAGTTTCAATTCAAACACTAGCAAGTACCATTAAATTTCATAAAAGGAAAATAATTGGGCAATTATATTGGCACTCATCATTTTATCTTTGGCACCATACTACTGCTAACATAGTTGGTTTTAATTAGTTCTATTAACACCATATTAAATACTCCTAGCACTACATATTTAAATTACCAAAATGCTAAACCTTTCAATTTCCTTCCAATACTTCATCTTTGTCCTCTAAACACACACACTTTCCCTCTCCTTCATCTTCTCTCTACAGATTCAAACATTAAACCTTAGCTTATTCAATTAAACCACACACTGTCTCTAACATATATGTTTTATCCTCTTTAAAATACTTTTGTGAAGATTTTGATGATCCATTGACCAATCACTATAAGATATTAAATTTCCTTCCCAATATTCATGCTCAAAGGTACATTATTCAATAGAACTAATAGGCATATCATATGTGAACATATTAGTTTAAAATCTGATTCTTAGCTTATTTATGGTTGAAATTGTTTGTATTTAATGAAAATTTTAGTATAAATATAAAAAACGTATGAAGGAAAATCCATAAATTTTGAGGTTAGCCGCAATTTTTTGTAAAAGTGGTGGAGGCTACCAAGGCAAAGGCATGGTGGCGGTGGAGGGATGGTGGTGATGGCAGCTGAAGAAGAGAGAAAACATTGGAACGAGAGATCAAAGGTGGAAGAAGGAACAATTATAGTTTATAATATAACTATTGCCATTTCAAAATCCAAAAAATAAATTATATGGGATGTCAACAATTATGAGGTGTGGTGCCAATAATAATATAAATTTAAAATTAAATAGAGTTTGTGTGCCAATAGAATTGCCCAGATGATTTGGTCACAAAATTCTTAAAATGACATATTTGGTACATTTCTTAGTTTTCTCTAATACTAAGAATCTTACAAGCTTAAATTTAGAGACAATTGTAGGATTAAAAAGTCATAAATAACTGTAATTGCAACTGAAATTATGACAAAGTAATACTGAACTAGGCGCAAATTTTATCGCAAAAAATAAAAAATAAAAACAGCAAAGGCCATGCTAAAGTAATTCTAAAGTAGGTGAAAACGTTCATAATCTTCTAGTATTGGATTAGTCTGAAATTTAGTTCTTAGAAAATATTTGGGTGTGTTCGATAATGAGTTAGCTACAAATGTCAATTTAACCTTTTAAATCTATAAGCAAAGTTATATTTTCTTATTAGCAAGACCTTTTTTTTTTTTGTTGTTGTTGTTGTTGATATTGATTATTTAACTTTCAATTAATCATTTTTATTCATAATAATTGGTGATTGAAATTAATAATCTCTGTTTACTTCAGAAAATACGCATATTGAGAAAAGAAAATTAAATACAATTTTAACATCCCCAGAAACATCCAACATGTGCTAAAATATGAACAGATTTGGAGGGAAAATTAAATATATTGTAATTACAATCTATAATAATAATTAAATAAATACAAACAACCTAAAAAACAATTAGCCTTCGAAACGAAAAGCATGCTCCAGCTCAGCTCAGTTCAGCTCCGCTCAGGGGTCTGATAAAACCACAGAGAAAAATTTCGTAGATGCTCTCTCTCTCTCGCTCTCTCTCTCTCTCTCTCACACACACACACACACACACACACACACACACACACTCACTGCATACATATTTATGTTATTGTCAATACTTTGTTTAGATGTTCAGCAATTGATTATATTCATTTTCAGATATCTTATGGATTTTTAGAATTTTGTAACTGATTATGTATTGACAACGTATTCTTACGTTGTCTAGTAACTTGCATATTGATTTTTGTTATCATTATGAAAGATGTATTTCATTTTAATATCTGTTTTGTTTTGTGCTGCATTTCACTATTTGATTTACTTTTGGTTGAATTGGTTCGCTGGTCCAGATTGTATTAGAGTTGCTTTGATCACAAAATAGACACTAACTAAATTCATTTCCTTACTCTGGTAAACAGTAGCAACATCGTGGTGGACTACCAGAAAGATTTAGTTTTTGTTGTTAGGCTGTTTTTTTCCCTAATAATGAGAATAATTTAGCCTATAATACAGGAGAATAATATGTTTTTTCTGATTTATAAACATAAATAGTATAGTTTCAACTGTTTACGCTTGTTTTCATGATCTCTCCAGAAGCTGTGGAGTTCTGCAGTTGGTTCATGTTGGTGATTCCAGTTCATCAAAATTGTGAAGATATGAAATTCTTTCCACTCGGCATTTTAACTTTAGATGTTGGATCCAAGCCTTGATTATCAGTGAAGCTAAGAAACAATTAATCAAACCTTGCTGCAAAATTTAATTAAACATGCTAATGTACAACGAAGAAGAGGATTTGGATGATGATGATCTAGAAGGGTCAGTTGGCGAAAGTCGTATCTTTAAAGAGATTTTTTTTGGATATGACCATGATACAAATAGCAATAAGGGTCTTATATCTGGAACTACTAATGAATATGGATTGTTTAAGCACACGGAAGATTCACTTTTCTCAGACAGTGGAAATTCAGCCATCACTAGTCCAGTGGAATCTTGTTATGCAAAAGAGGATTTATTTAAAAATTCTGCAAACTGGTGGTCTTCTGGAGGAGATGCCTTGTTTTTGAGGAGTGACCACGATGGGAATAATAAGTTGATGAAGTTATCGACTGATGAGCTTTCTTATTCTGGACATTATTCTGTAGGATTGCTGCCTACATCTGGTCCTTCAAAAAGAATAGTTTCTGGTATTTCTCAACTTCCTGAAGCTATTATTAGCGGTTTTGTAACTTGTCGATTAGTTGAATCATCTAGTCAAGGAATTACTTCTAGCTGCTTTTTGATAAAGCGATTTGCTAAAAATGATGTGCGAGAAGTAGCTGCTAGTAAAACCATTTGTTCTCCTGTTTCTGGGGAAAGCTCTGGTAGCAAGCTTTTGGTTGCAATCCCAATCGATAATGTTGCAAATAATACTGTATCTCATCATTCTGATAAGAAGACATTAAAATCTTCTAAATTTCATAACATGCCTACTGCTAAAGTGGCAGTGGATAAGGATTCCACGAATAATCCTAAATCTTTTCTCCGCAATCATGTCCAAGAATTACTCAGGGATGCTGGATGGAGGATTGGTAGGCGTAAAAGAGAAAAGAGTATGGGGGAGTTTCTTTACTATTCTCCATGGAGAAGGAAACCTATTCGTCAATTTCGTAGGGTTTGGAATTTATGTGGTTGTAGATTGTTTTCTGAAACTAAAATTGTTCTACAAGAAGAAAAGAAGCAGTGGGCTGACATTACTCATCTCTGTTCTGATCTATATAATACAATTCTGGAAATTAAGAGAGAAATGAGTGGTAAAACAAGTGCTGAAGCACTTGCTCAGAGATGGTATCTTTTAGATCCTTTTGTGAACGTGGTGTTTGTGGACAAGAAGCTCAATACTCTAAAAGCTGGAAAATCTGTTAAAGCTAGGAGAAGTATAGTGATTGGTACTTTCAAGGAAAATAACGTGCTTCTGCCATCAGATTATTGGCATATTTCTGGAAAGCGGTTGGAAGAAGAATCAGAGGACCAGCCTGGTGATACTTCTGTTGTCAATGGAAATGCATTAACTGTTTATGACACAAAAGAAGCAGGCACATGGTGTAGGAAATTCTCTGGGAACAAAAGAAGTAGAAAGAGTATGACTTTTTCAACAGCCTGTGGTGCAGATAGTACGTACGATTACTTCGATGGTTGCCTGTTTGAAGTACCTATCAGTTACGAAGATTCCACCAATCTTATATGCAGAGGGTCTGAAACTGCATCTCCTGGTCAGGATGGTAATAAATTTTCCCGGAGCTTCGATAGATACGGATCTGACAATGATGAAGATCTTGATATGGAAGTTCAAGAAAGTAAAGCAGTAGTCTCTTATGAAGTGGATAAAACTTTCAATGAGCAAGTTAAGGAAAATATAGGACATCAGTTCGAGAATAGTTATCTGGTAGATGTAGATATTGAAGTCATGGTACCTAGATGTGATGAACTGGAATTGTGTGACATTAAAAAAGAAGACTTTCTGCTAGAGCAGACAGGAGCAGAAGGGTGTTGTATAGCTGTTAATGAATATACTAATAAAAGCTGCAGAAAATCATTAAGGAATTCTTCATGTCGGTGGATAGGTACAAATCAAGATGTTGAATTGGAGAACATTGATAGCCAAAATGAGATGATGCATGCACATCCTACATGCCAGCGTAAGGATATTGATCCTTATTTTTCAGCTCTTAGAAAAAGCAAATCCTTGAGGTCCAGTACCAAAAAGCATGGTTATGAAATAAATTCTTTCAAGTCAGAGGCTGGGAAGAAACACAAGGGCAAAAAGGGGAGTTGCAAGTTGGTTCCTAGATACCTGATCAAGGGGAAAAAACACACCGAAGGAGAGTCATCTATGTTGAATTCTCTGACAGTATTGTCATGGTTGGTTGATCGTGAGGTTATATCTCTTGGTGATACCATTCAGTGCCGGAGTAAAATGGATGATACTGTAGTGAAATATGGCTTGGTTACTCGAGATGGGATTTTATGTAAGTGTTGTGGTACGTTGCTTTCGGTCAGTAAGTTCAAGAGACATGCTGGTTTTAGGCTGAACCATAATTTGGATCTTTATATGAAGTCTGGTAAGTCATTTGCCATATGCCATCTTGAGGCCTGGTCAGCTGAATACAAGATTAGGAAAAGTGCCACTCAACCTGTGAATGAATATTGGATGGATCTGAATGATGACAAGTGTGGCCTTTGTGGCGATATGGGTGAGCTAATATGCTGTGACAATTGTCCTTCTACTTTTCATCAGGCATGCTTGGAAAAACAGGTTTGTATGCCCAGCTCTTACTCAGATCTTGGACCAGATTACCTTATTGCTCCTTTTCTAGAACTTTGTGAAGTCACTTCTTCTTATATACTGTTCTGAAGTATGTAAATATTTTGTTATCTAGCTTATCCTTTTATGCATAGATCTTGCATCTCATCATCTTGGCTCTTGAATTTCATTTTATTAGTACTTGGAAAACCACCAGAACAGTGGGCCACTTCTGAAAACATTAGTTTAGTATCGTTATCTACTTGGTATTAGGAATTATGTCTTTGGAAAGGTATACTGAAATAATTTGTGGGCTCATTAATGTGTTGGGCAAGGCTGGAATCCAGAGTCTTCGTTACTTTCTGCATTGAACTTGAATAGCTAAGCTCTTGACTGATCTGATTTTGTTTCCTTTCTTCAGGAGCTTCCCGAAGGAAGTTGGTACTGCATGCACTGCAGTTGTCGTGTTTGTGGTGATTTGGTTGATGACAGCGTGCCTCTGAAATCACATAGTGCAGTGATGTGTTTACAGTGCGAGCATAAATGTATTTTCTCATTCTAACTTTTAGGTGATGATGTGAATGTTAAACATGTTTGCCATTGATCTAGTTAACTTCATGCTATTTTGCACAATGGGAGAGACTGTACTGCAATTTGGAGTTGCCTTGTTCATACGTTGAAGTTGCCTAGTGAAAACTAGGAAATAATGATGCTTGCTATTGACAATTGTAGTGTCAGAGATAAAAAGCTTTGCTTGATATTTTATCAAGAAAACAAAGAAACTCTTCATCTTGGGACTGTGTTGTGTTAGATTGAAAAACTTCCTACAATAGAAAACTCATTTTAAATTTAAAAGTTAGATACAGTCTGCACTCTGCATTGATTTTGTTTTCTTCTTCTTTGAGAGCAGGGGATAGTTTTAACTTCTGTTGGAAAGCAAACGTGCAACTGTTTTTTCAGTCTACTTGCATTTTACATAATTTAATCCATAGACCACACTAGTTCCCTGAATTTAAGTGTTTTATCATTGTGGTGGGTATGCACAGATCACAGGGCATGCTTTGAAGAAAATGGAGATACAGGGGTGCCTTTTGATGGATCTTTTTGCTGTCAAAGCTGCCAAGAGGTAAGATGTACTTTTACCCTCAAAGCCTCAAATGGTTTCAAAGCAGCTAGAAGTGGTTCATATCGGATATGCAGGCCTTAGGGCATACTATCTTTTAGATTTCTGAATAGATCAACCATGATGTTTTTATATAATTGGTTAAGATTCAACTCAAAGGTAGACTGTTCTATTAGGTGGCCAGTTTAAAGGATAAGTTTATCATAATTACATCAATTTGGCATTAATTTCTATTTGAAAGCGTGAAGGTCCCTGAGGGGCATGCTTGAAAATTTGATCCATTTGCTGCAGACTGTCGCTAATGTGAATGAATTTTGATTTTTGCACTTGCACTTGGGAAATTGATGACAGCTTCAACTGTGAATGTCAGAGCGAATGATAAATCACTAGTTAGAGAAATAGCTGCATGATAAAAAGGGAAGTGCAATTATTGCTATATTTGTGAGGGGAATTTGCGTGTGTAGTTTTATTGAGTGGATTTCTTTGGTTGTTTGTGCCTCGTAGTACTTGTAATTTCATGTATACCTCATCTTGGTTATGTACTTTATTTAGAAAAGTATTCATTAATTCATTGCGTCATGCAGGTGTACACAGGTCTAAATTCTTGCATCGGGTTTGTCAATCATCTTTCTGATGGCTTCTGTTGGACTCTTCTAAAATGCATTCACGGTGACCAAAGAAATCATTCTGCTCCAGATGTTGCTTTAGAGGCAGAGTGTAACACAAAGCTGGCCGTTGCTCTTTCCATCATGGAGGAGTGCTTTCTCTCTATCGTGGATTCGAGGACTGGCATTGATATGATCCCTCATATACTGTATAACATGAGGTGTGTTTCCGTTTGTCTCCATAATTTCTCCATTTCTCTCATGTATATCTATCTATCTGTCCGTCTGTCTGTCTTAGTATCCTCCACCCACCTGTCAATCTTGTTTATGTTCTGGTTAAATCATATTGTGTACCGAAGGCTTTGCTTCAATTTTCACATCATTTAAAACTCTAAACAAGGTTGTGAACAGCTAACATGTTACTTTAAGCAGGTCAGAGTATCCTCGCTTGAACTACAATGGATTTTACACCGTGGTCCTTGAGACAGATGACGTGGTAATTTCTGTCGCATCAATTAGGTAATGCTTCTACAATCTTATACATTAATTGTAGCTTTATTAATTGGAGATACTTCAATTTTAACAAAANNAAAGAGAAGAAAAAAAAACTTGGGAGCTACTGCTGAGTGTGAAAAAAATTTAGATGTAATCTGTAGAGTGTACACAATGCTTATGGATATTTGTCACTTTCTTATGGATATTTGTCACTTTGTCTTACTGATGATGTAATCTGTGGGCTGTACCCAATGCTTAAAGATATTTGCATTTTGTCTTATGAGATGTGCTCACTTGCTGTTAAAAAATGATGCTTTCTTTTAAGTGGGTTAGATGACACATGTTCCTCGAAGATGATTTCTTTGTTACACTTTCTCATAGGTTCTGTTGGGTATTGTTTCATTTGTGATTTCTAGATATCTTCGAAAAAAGATAATAGAAAGTAATGATTTCTAGATGAATTCGTTCTCTCTAGTTATCGACTTGTCGTTTCTCCAAGATGTTGTACTAATGAACTCAAATTTCCTGATCTTATGTGTATTTATGATTTTTTGATTCTCCAAACAGTGCCAGATTTATATTAAAGCTTCTATATTTTTTCAGGATCCATGGAGTAACAGTTGCAGAGATGCCCCTTGTTGCAACATGCATTAATTATCGACGCCAAGGCATGTTTCGGCGCCTCCTGCATTCAATTGAGAAGGTAATTTGTCTGATTATGAACAAGTTTTCCGAGTTCTCATAGGAAAGATTAATTTAGGTTTGCCAGTGGATCTTTTTTGTGGTAAAAAACTAAAAGCACATCTCTCATCCTGAGTGTTTGGTACAACCAGCCTCCTACTCCGATTCCCCAAACAAATATTTAACATATTATGCTTGTGGACCTTGTGGTTTCACTGAGCCATCGCGTCTCATCTAAAGTAGAACCATCCTTTTAAATATTCTTAATTGCCTTATTTTTCATATGGTGTACTATTTTATGAAGTTATTGCTATTGTCTGGTGGAGATCATATCCTCTCCAGTACTGTTGTAGGTAAACTTGAGGAATTACGTATGTGAACACGAGCTCGATTATTATTAACTAATAACCTAATCTTCACTTCTTTTTCGCTTGTAGTTGTTAAAATCTTTCAAGGTTGAAAAGCTAGTTGTATCGGCCCTTCCTAGTCTAGTAGAGGCATGGACAATTGGTTTTGGCTTTACACTAATGGAAGATGACGAGAGAAAGAGCCTGAAAGATTTTAACTTGATGGTGTTTCCAGGAACAGTGTGGTTGAAGAAGCACATTCTTGAAACTCCAAAAACTTTACATGGTATGAGGCATTTTCTTCTCCGTCCTTGTGGTTTTTAAAGAGGAGGTTATTCAATATAAAAAGTGAAAAGCTGAGAAAAATAAAGAAAATGAGAAAATTAGAGATAAATATGTACTATATTTTAACTGGTTTCCCAAATACAGTTTTGAGAAAATGAGGGTATGTTTGGTCGGTTCCAAGAATTTTTAATTTATTTTCTCATTCTTGTTCACCGTCTTCGAAGTGGAAACATGAACTGGCTAGAGAGGTTGATTTTTTTTGTGCTGTTTCAATTTTTTTACTGTATATTTTTGGAACCTATTCCATAACTATTATTATTATTTTTTTTGCGAACTTGCGAAAAAAATATCAGCAAGTTCCTAAAAACTGATAATTTTGCTGATAATTCTCGAAACATTGTTCTGGAACCAATATGACAAAGGCCTCGCCAGAAATATTTCTGTTCCAAAGTACTCCCCCTGTTCAAAAAACAAGGTCCAGTTTGACCAGTACATAGTTTTAGGCAAAATTCGAAAAATAATGTCTCAAATTTTGAGTGAAGTATATATTACCAAAACTATACACCTTTCAATATTTGTCTTATTTTGTCTTTTGCAATTATAAGTGGCAATAATGGTAATGTATTTAATTTTGTAATGACCGAACATTCTAAAAGAAAAATTGGCAATATTTTTTACATATTTGAAAATAGAATGTGATCCTATTATTTGTGGACCGTGTGAGTATGAATGTTCGGAAATATGATCAGATGCAACCTGGCATCTGATTTTCTTATATTCTTTAATTTTGTGTGATAATCTTTTGAGTCGGGGCATGAAACAGTTTGAAATTTCTTGTACGTTAATTAATTGTCCTTGTGAAATTTGAAACGTCTTGGGCATTGGGCAATAAAGCAGGGCATCGATCATCTTCTATCACAGACGGTAGAGCTGAAACAATTTGCTTCCCCAAAAGGCCCATCATTGAGTCCCAAAAACATTATTTCGGAAGATCTTCAGCAAATAGAGCTACTAAAAAAATGGAAAATAGGCACATAAATTACAGAAACTTGCAAACGGAGAAAGATCATCAGCATGGTATTTTGTATAAACATCTTTTGAAGCTTCCCTGGGGAGAGCCGGATTCATCTGTAGGGAGGATACGAGTTGATGTTGGTTCCGCAAGAGAAAATGTATTTCGAATGTCACAGAGAGCCCATGCATCACGGGATATTTGCTGAAAAATCAACTACTTTTTTAAACTTTTGTACTCATTCTCGAAAGAGCTCAAAGGTGACAAGGCCGAAGTATTGGAGGTAAATTCGGAGACATGTACCTTCGGGTCCTACAATCATTGCATGTGGAGTCCGCACCTCACCATGGGATACAATTAAACGTACCAAAATAAGATAGGTGATTCTGTATTTCTTTTGGGGGCCATTTTGATCCCATTGGGGTGATGCAAGTAAATGAAGTTGATATCAAGTAAACCCTTAGGCTTATTTTTGCTTTTTTTGGAAGTAAATCACAGGTTTTTTTTTTGTATACAAAAGTGTGTTCTTTTATCATATTTTGTAATACTTTCGTTGTAGGAAGTAACACTATGAAAGCAAAAAATAATGATGGTTTCACTTGTATCCCCTCTTGACTCGTGAGTATTAAAGTTTCGTGTAAAATTTTAAATTTGGATGTGGAAGTTAAAGCCTGGCTCTTAAAATGGAGGTAGTTTTCCACTGCTGGTTTTAAAATTACAAGTTTTTCATACGTTTTGCAATCGTCCTTAGAATTTCTATGTATCGTATTTGTATTTCATGTTTCCAATATTCGTTTAATTTGTGATGATTCCCGCTTTAGTTTCGAGCCCTGCTTTCCCTTCTCTCTGACAATTATTAATGATACTAAAAAGGACCTTTCAAAATTGAGGAGTCTACAGGTATTATCTACATGTCAAGGAAATTTGTCACTGGATTAATAAACAATGATAATTTTAACGGAATGTCAAGGTATTTCAGGGAAAAATGATTCGTTTGCACCAATAAAATTATATATATGTATTTTTATTTTGACCGTATCGAAAATATATACTTCTATATAAGTATGAAATTATTTTTTTTTTCAATTTTATGATATTACCAAATAGTTTTTATTACTTACAATATAATTTTTTTTATTATTATTATTTTATGGCTAACGAGCCCAATGTACCCTAAATCCCAACACAGCACTAACCACCATTTGAAGGTTTTGTTTGTTCCCCTCAAATTAGAAACACCCCTAAATTCCAACGATGATGTTCATCATCACTGGTTTTAGAAAATTAACAATCACAAACCCAACTACCAAATCCAATTTCTCTCTCTTGATATCAACAAGAGCTACAGGGTACCATTCAAACCGGTCCAGTTGCAACAGCCTCTATTCCCGAATTAGCCCTATCGGAAACCCTAGCCTCAGCATCACCCCCGTCCTCGATCAATGGGTCCACGAGGGCAAATCGGTCAAAAAGTTCGAGCTCCGTCGCATCATCCGCGACCTACGCCGGCGCCGTCGCTACTCCCACGCCCTCCAGGTCTCTCTCTCCCTCCCTTTGTAAAAAACAATATACGTATATTGTACGCATATATATATATATATATATGGATAGATAGATAGATAGATAGATTGATAGATATGTACCTCCATCTCTTGCATTGTGGGATCGGGGGGGAACGGGGAGGGTACGATGTACGCAGGCTTAGCCTTGTTTCCAAAGAGTTTGGTTCCAAGGTGCCGAGTCGCAACAAAAGCGTGCATGTGAGTAGAAAATTCAAGTTGGTTTTTTTTAGCACTACTGATATTAGTTTCATGAGAGGTTGAACGTAAAACAACTATGATATTAAGATGCCATGCCAATGGTTGACCAACTCCTATTTCGTTTATTGTATCAATGATGAGTAAATATGAGGAATATTGAGAAGTTTTGGACCTTCCTAACTTGTTAGGGCATTACCAGCTGTGTCCCAAAAGTAGCCTCCTATATCTAAATTAGGGATTTTAACCAAAGGACTTCCCACCTCTGATTCTATAACTATTCATTCCCCTAAATAATGGAGAGTTTGCTACAGTAAATTCCTAGTTTAAGAGTGTTTTTGGAAGTAAATAATAAATTAACCACCTCTCGCTGCCACTTGCAGATCTGGCAATCCTACCTCTGCTCGAATCACCAACTATTGGAGCTCAATCAATTCATGCCCTATTTTTTTATAGAGAGTAGGAGATAAAATCATGTGTATTTGTATAAGTGAATGTGAATGTGAGAGTAAGAAGTAAGGAAGATGGTGGTGGATTACAGGGAAGAAGATAGTGTAGTTGCAGAAGTAAAGGGAGGCAGTGGTGGAGGAGATATGAGTAGAGAGAGAGAGAGAGAGGGAGGGGGAGAGAGAGAGATTATTGTACAATGTTTGCATGTGTGTATATTATATTTATATTAGTTATTTTATGTTATATTATTCATTTTAAAGTTTTAGATGGATGCTCTGCTCGGAAGTATATCTAAATTTGGTATCTATTTTAGGGTAGGAACTCATATTTAGGAGTTAAATGAGATGTGGTTTGGAGTTAAATGACATGCGAGTGGCCTACTTTTAGTTTTACAATTTTTCGTATCTCGATTTTTTTTCTTCAAAAAGATGATTCTTGTTTTTCGATTAATGAGTGAGTATTAGGAATGTTATCAAAGTTATAAATTTCTGTAGATTAGGGTCTAATTGGTTATCCCTCCAAGTTCAAAATTCAGGCATTTTTTTCTAATTCTGAAAATTGGAAACAAAATGGCATTGTTGCATCAGTTTCCTTTTCATTTTTCCCCATAAAATGAACTGGATGGCCACGATTTGGAAAATGTGAATACTTTAAGTCGTATAAGCAATGTTGCTAAATTTTAGTTCTATAGGAAAACAGAAAATGCATTGGTAGACAAAAATTGATGCCAAAAAGGGAAAAAAGTTATATGCATATGTGCATAAAAGTAAACAATAATCTTTTGGGATTAGGTAGAGAAATATAACGTGTGAATATTACCAAATTTTCACAAACAAGAGTCCAAAATCAAGAAGAAAACAATCTATGCAAATATTGGAAATGAAGACGAAAACAAGTGTTTAAAGGTTCAAAATTTTCAACCCTCCGGAATTTCGTTGGTTTTTTGGACAAAAGCAAAAAGGAAACTCATGCAACAAAAAACCAACAATTCATCTTCACTTTTCAAACTTGAAAACAAACATATGAACAATTTGTTTTTATTTGAAATTTATACTTAAATTTATGTGTTATGTTATCATGCTTATTACAAGTAAGTTTTATCCCAACTGAACACAATTTGTTTAGTTTTTCCTGCCCTTGGCTGTAGAGTAGGCTAATCAGGATTCCAATTTTAGGCCTTTTTGCCACCAAAATTACTTTTTCTCATCAACTTCTCAGAACTTTGCACTCTTAGTAGATTATGGTTGGTGTCGATTGTGTGGTCTATGTAGCAAGTGTCCTGATTTGTTACCAATGTCTCTAGAATTTATCATTTCTTTTTTTTAGACATTTGGACATTATCATCTCTTGGCTCCACACTCGTGAGTGTTTTCTCTTTCATTTGAGGTCACTAGCAGACCCATGAATTGTATATGTTTGGGCCAATCTTTTGAAATAATATGTATGGGGGTTGTTCGTGTATGCATTGAAATAATATGTATGGGGGTTGTTCGTGTATGCATGGGCAATCTGAAATGCTATTTCCAAATTTTAGGTGTTATGATTGGAACTTTAGGGGTTGTGAGGGGTTTGTTCCTTGCTAGATCTGTGATATGTTCGAATTTGGATGAAGTCCTTAATCTGTGAATTCTAGAAAAATGGATGAGATAGGGAAGGAGAGGGGAGACTTAGATTCTTTAAACTGCATACCATTACTGAATATATACACTGACTATATATAATAGTCTTACAAGTTACGAAGTAGGAAAAACAACTACCCACTAAAGGATAACTACCCACTAAGCTATTAGAGCATTCACATCAGTTTAGGTAGAAGAATTGGCTAAAATAACTCAAAAATACCATTTTTTCTATTTTACATATTCTTTATACAGCTACCTCATACATCAGATTAACTATTTTAGCTAATGGCTATAATATTAATTATTTTTTAATATTTTATTTATTATCAATATTGATAACCAAATATGATTTTTTGATAAATTTTTTATACAAAGTTATAAATTTTATGTCAATATGGATCTTTTATTAACGTATATTTTATAAGCTTTAATACTGTGTACAGTATGAAAAAAATACGTTAAACGAATTAAAAGTTATAATTTTTTTAAAAATAGAGAGGAGAAGATAAAGAAAAATATTAAGATGAGATATAAAGATAATAAAAGAAAGAGAAAAGATGGGAGAATAAGCGTGAGCTGAGGAGAGAGTAGAGAGAGACTTACCTATACTGCAATAATTGAGTATATTTAGCTATGTACTAATAGCCAAGTATTTAGCCAAATTGATGTATGCATATTTTTTTACTTTTTGCTAAATTTGTTGTGTAAAATAGTTAAAAACATACCTTTAGCAAATCTGCTTCGAGTGCTCTTAGTTCTAGTAGGTTCTATTAGTTTTTCAATTTAAAAAAAAAAAAGAAAACTCGAAAAATAATTCATCCAAATTGGTTTTCTAAAATGATATTTTTCCAGGGACTCTGTATTTTGAAAACAGGGAACTCTCCTTAATCGAAGAACTCAAACAATAAAACTAGAAACGAAGCTCACCGAGTATTAACATCAGGTGAGCTTGAACACTCAGCCAAAAGAGATACAGTACTTTTCCCATCCATCGCATCTAGATCTATAAGTGTAGCAACCAACAACTCTAGCTGTTCCAGACAAATCAAGCAATTTAATACCAGACAAATCAAGCAATTTAACAGATAATAAAGGCCATCAGAGGAAAAGAAAACGTTTCAAACCTCGTCAGCGTCAGTGTAGTCAATTCCATCTGCTTCAAAGAGAGCTGAGGCCATACTCCAGTACGCTTCCTGATTGATAATGTCATCGGAAATAATATTATGACCATAATAAAGCAAATAAAATAATGTCTATGCAGTTTTATAAAAGAAAGGAATGAAAAAGGACCTGAATAGCGGTAATGCGATCAGCGGACACTTCCCCTGGAAAGAACTCGACTTTGCCATTTTTTTCAATGGTTATATTCCCTCCCATACTATTTCCAGATTGAGGACCTTCCGTTCTGCACATTGCATCAGGTTCCAACAACATATATATATATATATATACAAGTCTCGTGACAAAATTAAGTATCTAAAAAAGAGAGGTAGCTATTAAAACACTTACAATTTATACATCTTGGTCGCCATGATGTCATGGATGTCTTTGACAAACTGTGAAACCATAAAACAAAGACACAAATTCCATAAGGTTTAGAAACTGAATAATTGATAAATATGCAAGGGGGAAGACATCAGAGGAGATGAATATACAATGAAGAACATAAATAAATTTCAACTAATTTTACCTCTAACGCCATTAAGGCATCTTCCATTGCACGCTGTTTGGCATAGTAGTCAGCTCGCTTCAGATCAGCCTGGGAGTGAGATATAGAGAATTTTCAAAATTGTTGTCCAGGTTATCATACGGACCATGGCATACTTACTAAAACCCACTAGCCAATACAGTACGAAAAAAATAAGTTTTAATCCTACGCTGCTTCCATCTACAGATGGTGAAGTCACCCCAATTCTTAACAAGTCTTAAGAGTACACAAGAAAAGCTACAAGCTATAAAAGCTAGGACTAAAGAACTGAAGTATTCAAGAACTAAAGACTATACAAGTAACAAGTTTTTTTTCATTCTTAGAGTTGATTACTTCAACAATAATCTAGCACACTCCAATTCAAGCATGTGTATAGATCCCTTGCTTGGTGGGAGCACGTTTACCACTGATAAATAACTAAAAAGTGACATCAGTTCTCAAGAATAGGTTCTTGACTGGACTGTGAAAATCATGTAACTCCTGATAGAGCTGCAGCAAAAGAACCCTTGCAGTTTCACCCCTTTGGAAGTTAATAAAGAAGCATAAGCATAGGTTTTTTTTTTTTTTTTTCCCATTGAAAACAAAAGTTAGAATACGCCAAACCTAGTGTGAATTCCTTCATTTCCAAATTGAGCCAGTACAGCATAAGCATGTGTTAATTATCAATAAACTTAGGGAAATAAAAGAAGAGACTGATAGCTCTTTCTCTATGCTCATGACTTCAACTAGTTTATTCCTTTCGTATTCAACACAGAGAAGGTTATTGCAACAGAAATTACAAAAATGAAATAAAGGAAGCACCTCCAAGGCTCCGTCACTCCAGTGCTTGTCAGCTGCTTTTTTCAACCTTGACTCGGCCTTGTCTTTTAGAATCTAACAAGCATTCAAGATAACTGGAAATCAGCCATAGAAAAGTACAACTTATTCTTTAAGAAGTGTTATTCAGGGTTGTTTGATACACACGGTAGCAATATGGTGAAGACGCTCAGCTTTCTTTTTTACCCCATGATCAATTTTCTTTGTATCCTTCCTTGCTCGAGCTGCCAAAGAAAATTCCCATAATTAGGAAAAACTTGAGAAAGCTTAGATGTGCTTGAAATGAAACAATCAGGTTTTTTTTTTTTTTTTTTTGCATTGATAAACAATCAGGTTTTTATAATGAAGTCACCCCCAAGGAAAGGGAACAACTATTAACTTCAAAGAAATTGAGGCATTAAATTACTTGATGCAAAATGAAGCTTTCTGATATTGGGTGGCAAAATATTATAGTTTACATGCAATGAGGATATAATGGGAACTTCGGAATTCATGCCATGCATAACTGTGATTAGGGGTGAGCAAAACCAAACCGGAACCGGTTTCCGAACCGAACTGAAACCGTTTCGTTTTGGTTTTGGGCTTAACGGTTCGGTTCGGTTTATAAGTTTAAAAAATTTAGTTTTTTCGGTTTTTCTGTTCAGTACCAATTCTGAGTTAACAGTTTTAAGTTGAACCGAACCGATAAATCGGTAATGGCTTTGAACAGGTTTGACCGGTAGTGGCTTTGAACAGAATTGGTCATGGTTTTAAACCAATAACTATTATGCATTGGTATAACCAATGGTAAATATATATTTTTTTCTATTTATTTTGTTGAACCGGTTTGTTGGTTTACCGAACCGGTATTATCGGTTTCGGTTTCAATTTTGTATCAGTTCGGTTTGGTTTGTAAAAGATATTTTTGGTTTTAATCGGTTTTACCAATTCGGTTCGGTTTTGGACTGAACCGAACCGTTACTCACCCCTAATTGTGATTCTCTTAATGCAGTAAACTGGCCAAGGAATACAACAGATCTACTACAAGAATGATTCAGGATGGTGATAATGAAAAGAGAAATTACCATCAAGTTTAAGAAAACCCGAGCCAATAATAGCAACATCTTGACGAACTCGAGCATCCAAACTCAGTATGCCGCTAAAAAAGACAATTACTAAGTGTAAACAGGAATTTTGAAGTTCAGAAACAGTGCTAGAATATATTACGTAAGTCTTATCCACAAAACAAATTCGGTTTCCAATAGTAACTTAACCAAAACAAGCCTCGGATCTACGTGGGTTCAGCTACATGGATCATTTACCGCTAATACACATGATCATAAGCCATAATTATAATAAGACTCATGATCTTAGGTCTACCCCGACCTCTCGTACCTTAAAATATTACAATCTCACTATTCCTAACAGGCGAATCTACAGTTTTTCGACGCATATGTCCAATTCAGTTTCCAATTTAAAAATTATAAGGCTTATTTGAACACAAGCATCCAAATACATTTGCAACTCAACAAACTGGTAGACTCTCTATATATGCTGCTCCTATATTTACAATCTTACAGATGCAACTTCAGTACTGAATTACATGATGAAGCCTACAGAGTTGAAGGTCATGATTTTGATTTTCCAAATCTGTGCCTCTTTTATTAGCATGTAAGGTTTAGCTTCATTACATAATTATGGAAATAAAAGTGACAATAAATTCTGAAAAGCCTACAAGAGGCTTTTTGCCACACACTTCAGGAGTCAAAAACCTATACTGGGGCCTCCTTGATTATAAGGATTTAACATACAGGAGGTGGTGGAGCCATGTCAGCCAAAAGGGACAAAAACATTTCTTGTTATTAGATAATAGATGGATCAAATACTGGTAGTAATTAAAAAATATTAACTGAGACTCATTGCAAATATACATGTCAAAGTTTCGCATATTCAAGACAGTGGGGGACTACATCATTACCGAGAAAGCAAGACAATGTCATTTCTAGCCCTTTCATTGACATATTTGGCGTCGTTGAAAACAAACTTGCAAGCAATGGCTAACCCCTGACTTGGGTGAATAATTCGTGTCGTCAAGACCGGATGCTCATCGTCCTCATTATGTCGTCGTGCTCTGATGCATAATGGAGATTATGACAAGCAAAACAGAAAGTCGAAAAAAGAACATGGAACAACTAATCTGCAACATTGCAATAGAAGAACCCAAATCTCCATTATATAGATCAAAAGAAACAATAACACAACTCTGAGCAACAATTAAGGGCCTAATTCGGTGGGATTTACTCTTGGTTTATAAGCTTTAATTTTGTTTCTCCATGAATAAATACATTCATATAAAATGATTCCAGGTCTCAATTAATTCTGGATCCTACACCTTATTTTATTATTTATTTATCTTTCAAATGGCTCGGGATGTGGGCCGGGGTGATGTGTGCCTAAATCAAAACCCGAATCTGCGTCTTGTAATACCTTAATTTGATTCAAAAGGCAAAACTTTTGTATTCGGGACAAAAGATAAGTCAACCCTAGAGAAGTTAAAGGATAAAAAAGAGTCAAAATCATAAGCTCCAGAGATCCTCCAACAATGTGGGAGTATCAGAGTTTAGAAGTCAATACACACCTAGATGCATCGGAACAATCAGCACGCTTCGTGTCACATTCACATGCTCCCGTATTTCGTGACTTACATTTGACAGAAAGTCCTCGGGAAAGAATAAAACTACCGTGATCCCTGCCAACATGCCATGATCCTTTTCTAGAAGATCCCAACTTAAATGTCAACTGATGTCTATCATGTTGCTGACCAAGCGCAACTTCTCGACTTGTACCACACAATCTGCTACTTTTAGGTGACTTGGTGAAGCGATAAGTGGTGCAATGCAAGTCCTTCACCGTTGTCCCATTAATAGCTAAAGATCCATTTGACACCTTGCTTGCATTAAGAGCCATGAAGGATCAATTATAAGCTTACAACCCCAGCCAGCGTATCTTTTGAATAAGCTCAAAGCTTGGACAAAGAAAAAACGTGAAATCACGTCATTTAAGAGTCCATTTAAACCAAAAACATCTGAATAAACTAACTTTACCAATGGACAGGAACAAAAGAATATCCAAGACGTTATTAAAAACATGAGGACATTAGCACTAAAATACACGGATTGTACCATCGATCAACCAAGCTTTTGATCATTAGGGCCATTTTCGAAAATGGAAAACCATAAACCTCTTCATGTCATTACCAGTGCCATATAGATCACAATATAGATTAAAGCAGGTAAGAACTTTTAACTCATTTAAGCGCTGGAGTTCTAACAGATCACAATGTAGATTACATGAGCATTGGAAGAATGAATTTTGTAATACCAATAATCCACAGAGTGACATGACTAGCTAACAATTACAACTCAAAGATTTTAAATTCTACTCACTTCAAATTCATGATGTTAAAGCATCAATGCCACAACAACGATTCATTCTCATAAGCTCCAACGCATTGCAACTTCGGTTGCTTTTAGATTTAGGGAATTAGAAGCCACTAGGATTTCATACTGACATAAAGTGACGTCGTCTTTGTCAGGGAGTGATTTCAGATGCTTACAACATGAGGATTTGAATTATAGCAGCAGTCTAGTCCTTTCAGAACAAAGAAAAATAAATGACAAATGCAACACAAATATGGACTAACTATCATTGAAATCCACACCGGATCCAAATCCATATTGATTTCAAATCCTCAAGTTCCCATAAAGACCTTAAATACACAAATCTGATGATTTCAATGCCTCATGGTGCATTGTTATATGCCTCATACTTTAAATTACGGAAGTTGCGAGTTCAAATCTTAGGGCCAGTGTACCTAGTAACTTTGCCTAATATTTTAAACAACACAATAATCCTCAAGTTCCCAAACGAAACATGGGCCTAAATACCTGTGACCTGTATTATGGCAGCTACCGTAAGGAACTTTTTTTTCTCACACAGATGTCTGATATTGATTGTAAAACCAAATAAACATATTTGATTTACATGGTAGTGCATAACTTGACCTTCACTTAAAGATGGTAAAGAACCTCAAATTTTTATTTTTACTTTTTTCCTTAGAGAAACTGTTGTAAATATATATCCCATGTTTCAATTACTTTAAAGAACACAAGTTTGCACATTAATGCACTGTTTGGTGCAAGATCCTTCATGAGAAAACATAATGAAAAAAAAATTGTTGATCATGCACCATGAATTTACATGAAAAGCTTTCCTTTTCCATCACATTTTTCTACTAGAAATTGTTAAATCGTAATCAGGGCGATAATACTCTCTCCATCACTATTTGATAGTCTAGTGCGGATTAAGAAAACTGAATTAATGTGGCCAAAGCAATAATTTTAATAACTTCTTTTTTAATATACCCTACATTGAGAATATGAAATTTATTTTTTTTCTTTTCGTGTGTGATAAAAATGCACATTAAACAATGACAAACTAATAAGTTACTCATTTTAAGTTAAATTTAGATAAGGAAAGTGGATTGGGAGAATAGAAAATCACAAGGCAGCCTATCAAAAAGGAGTAACAAGATATACAACAAAACCTGGATAACATAATTGTGCAAAACCATCAATAAGAAACTTTAACAAAGTTCTATCTATACAGTTCTAGTAGCAATCACATAAACACAAGCATACATTCAGTGAGCTAATCAGTTGAAGTAATCATCACAGTTCAAAAAGAACATTCTAAACATTCTAATCATCACAGTTTCTCAATGTGAAAATCTACAATTCACAATTTCTCAATAATTTTTTTTCCCACAAAAATTATGAAATCCTAGTTAGGATTAGGGAAAATATATTTTTTGTATATTGTTATATAATAATATAATTATTGCAATATTTTTTTACAAATTTTCTAGAAAAACTAGTGTGAGCAATTTATAACATTTGGATTTCTAGTGGTAGAAGGGAGTTTTTAGAAAGTGAGACACAAGGGTGGGAATGCACTATGATCGTTCACACATGCATTTCTTATTTTAATTCTAAATCTGTATCATGCAAAATAAAAATGGATCACACCATACTTCCTAAAAGATAATTTTTATATATCAGAAATATTAATATACAAAAATCATTAGCTCCAAAAATATTTTTTAATATATTGGTGTATTTATTTTATTTTGGAAAAAAATATTTTTGTCATAAAAAAATTGTGATATAGTAACTGTAAACCTTTGAGAGCATTCATCCCAGCCTTGCTCATTTTGTTTCTAAATATATAAAACGTAAACGGATTATACCCAACTTTTTAAAATTTATTTTTATATATCAAAATATTAAGATACAAAAATAATAAACTGTGAAAAAAAAAATTCCAATACATTTGTACATCTATTTTATTTTAGTGCCAAAAAAAATTATTTTTTTAATATAAAAATTATGAGCAGTGAGAGAATTCCAGTATCAGTTCAAGAAGCTTTTCTGTAAATAGAAATAAATTTCTCCCCTCAAACTCTCAATTGATAAACCAAAAGGGGAGAAACTCTAATGTAGAAAAACTGGTGCTAAAAATAGAAAAACTGATGGGATTTTTCTTCCCAATTTCTAAATTGAGAATCTACAACTTAGTACCTTGCCAAACGCAGCCTGAAGCTCTGAGAGAGAGAGAGAGAGAGAGAGAGAGGTCCTCCTTGACTTGGGAGGGTGAAATTGAACCACAATCTAAGCCAGTGGCCCCTCAATTGCCAATAATTTAATTCCAAATTTCAACTACTAGAATGTTCCTTTGATACCCTGTTGAATTACAGAATTTATCGCATTTAATATTTATATATTTCATTTTTCACTATTTCATTTTTTAAACAAAAAAATTATATTTTAAAAATTGTGAACATGTATTTTTCTATAAAATTTATTAAAAATTTTTAGAATAATCTTAACGAAAATTCTACAGTTTTCGTGAAAAAAAGGTATCTTTTTTTATAATAAAAAAA
>MKEJ01006967.1:2420-23679 GCA_001753735.1 Embelia ribes | reverse complement strand
TTTGTGTATAATAAGTGTGTTTGTTGAAAATGAAAAAAAATGGAAATGATTAATAGTAAAAATTACAAAAATAATAAATGAGTATATTTCCTTGGTATAACAATCACACATTTATATTTTAAATAAAAATTACAAAAATATTTTTAAAAAGTAGAGCTTACAAACCAACCAATTTATATACCCCTCAAAGAAGTCTACGAAGTATAATTTTGATAATTGAAATGTTGTATACTCGTGATACTCACAAAATTTTAAATTTAACTTCTATTGATCGATATTTATGAAGATTGTTTTCTAAGTATATTTTCTTACTTTTGCCTAAAAATGTTTGCACCTGTAAGAAGATGACACCTATTCCAATACAAATATGAGAGATCTTGGCATGAACCTTCTCCTGTTAATCCTTTGCTCTAATTGATGATTAAAAATAATATTAAGTTGATGGCCTAAATTTTTATACACCGAAACGACAAAAAAAAAAAATCGTTGAAATACAATCCAATTATTAAATGAAAGCACAAAAATTTAGTTTAAAATTTGCAAACCAATACCAGGATCTACCAAATCTCCATTTGAGTGTTTGATTGATTGAGGAAGGGGAAGCCTGAGTAGTAGCCGCGCATTAAAAATACTAATTTTTTAATCAACGGTTGAGAGTAAATAAGTTTTTTTATTTAATTTTTTTAAAAAAATTTATACATTTAATTTCAACTACTGATTCAAAAATTAATGGCTCTAATAAGTAGAGGATGGGTTGTCCAACATTATTGCAAGGCAGGTTGTCCCTTTCCTTTGATTGAAATGGTTGTTGCTAGGATTGTGCAATTTAACTGATCAAATCGGAAATCGAACCAAACTTAACTTGTTATTTCTAATTTCAATTTTGTTTGGTTTTAAGATATTAAAAAATTAATTTTTTTGGTTAAATCAGCTCAGTTTCAATTTTAATACTTAATTTTTCGATTAAACCTAACCAAACCGAACGGAGTTATGCCAATGTAAATACACTTTTTCTTTATTAGGGCTATGATTTATATTTTTGCTTAGATAAATATTTTTTTTTGTAACAATTTGATTATGGTATAATTTTTTCTTTAAAATTTATTTGTAATTCAGTATTTTCGGTTTAGAACTGAACCGGATTGTTTTAGTATCTGTTTGGAACCGAACCGATTTGTTTAAGTAACCAAAACATTGATATAAATTCTCAATTGGAGCCTCAAGAATTGTAAGAGATGTATGCAATTTTGTGCTTTGAACTTGACCCGGCCCTTTGTTATTGACAAATATAGCACCAGTGTACAAGTATGTTTGCATCCTTCTTCATTTTAGGGCAATAGTACTTAGCATCTACCAATTGCTACGGTCTTAATTGAACCAAATCCTCGATATATAATAATCTCTTGTAAGGAGTGTAAGAGCTTGAAATTATTTTATAATTTCAAAAATATAATTTTTTATTATAAAATTTTATTTTTATAAAAAAAACTATACTCTCTCTTTCCATTTTATACAACCAATTTATCATCAACACGAATCGCTGGCCCCACAAAATCTCGGTATCCAATGTCAACAGTCAAATGTTGACCTAACACCTTAGGAAAATGATGTTTATTTTGTGAATTATCATTAATGCCAGCAACATTGGTAGCATATAGTAAGTTTTTTTGTTGTTGGCATTCACTGTTAATGAATGTAGTTATATTATTGTTGTACGAAAAATAGCAATTCTTTTGCCGTAAATACATAGTACAAAAAATGCATTATCTGCGAAAGTTGATCCCACATGGTGTAACGAAAAAAAAAAAAATCCAAATAAAAATGTGATGTCGGTAGCAAATATTATGGTACCAATAGAAGAGAGTAATTTTGGTACTACCCAGTTTGTACCAAAATAGTGCGAATACCAATCACAAACTTATCAATGAGAGAATTTTTCTTGTCAGTTTATAATTGATGTTTGTGCTATTTTAGTGCAAACTGAATAGTACCAAAACTCATACCCCAATAGAATCATCCTTTCCTAAATCGGTTTTTTGTTTTTCTGCATTTTATAAAAACTGGGCTTTCGTTCAATTTACAGCCCATGTTACCTTTGGGTTAAAACCATAAAGCCTCTTACAAATCGACCATAATTATATTAGCTTCTGAAATTTGAAAATTATGCCAAAGTTTTGTTCCCCTCGGGGTGAAATTTGAAAATTATGCCCAACTTTTTAGTTCACTTGTGCTTCACAGCCATTTTTCTTTTTCCATTAATTTGTTTAACACGTGAACATAATATATTACTCAATCCCGTCTATTCAGGCGGTGATTTAGATACTCATATTTCCACGTAATACGCGTGAATTGAACGGCCAGGATTGCACTGAACAGCTTTTCTCCGATCTACACCGTCCTTTTCATACCATTTATAATTCGATGGGCCACTCTATTTATCGTCTTGCACGTTCTGGCACTCTATTTCTCCAACTCAGCAGCAACGTGCCTCTAACTAACATTCTTTGGTTAACTTTTAAGGTTAATTATTTTGCTTTTTATTTAAAAGTTTAACAGTATATTACTGTTTAATTTTTAAGTTGTTTTTTATTTTTTCTAAAGTAAAATTTTCAAGTTTGATGTGATTGTTCTTCTTTCTTAATCTGAAAAAATGTATATATATATATTTTTTTTATTTAAAAATATTTTTAAATCAAATCCATGCCCAAGATAAACCATTTGTAATTTTTTTTTTTTCAGTTTTTCATTTGACTAAACCCCGATTTTTAATTTGTGTGGGTTGCATTCATCTAGTATTTTGCCTAAAGAATTCGAAAATTTGGCAAAGAAATACAAAAACTCAATTTGCGACCATGAACCAAAATTCGGAAACTCTCGACAAGTGGAGAAAGTTTTTTCAGACGTCAAATTCAAATATATTCAATATAATCGAGTATTCTATAATCGTAGCTGCAATGGACTATCTACAGATTTTTCAGCTAAAAAGGGAAAAAATTATCGAGGCCTTGTTTTCATGCCCACTAGCGAAATGCGAAGGTTGTGATCGCATTCAACTATTGGCTGCGAACTCAGGTGGTTCACAGGTCGGGTGTAAATCTGATTTGGAATGAAAAAATGGTGTGTTTGGGGACAGCGTTAGAAACAATAGCAAGGCGAATAATTGCAATGGGGCCGATCAAGAGGAGTTTAATGTGAAGCAAGTGATAAATTATAGCTTCGATGATGATAAGGCTTTATCTCGTCGAGCATGACGAGGTTTGCTTTAACTTGTTCGTGTTCATTTTAGCCAACTAAAAGTACTTATAAATACGAAACTATATAATGTATAGAAAATGAGTTGTTTTATTCATGGACATATTATGCTTCTATATGTTTGTTCACGTTCGTCTCTTTCTTTTTCTGGTAATTTTTTTGAAGTCGAGTCCATGTTATGCTTTTGTGAAAAGGGGTTAAAAAAATAAAGTCTGTTTATATGCTTTTGTTTTGCAACTTTGGCTATTCCTTTCTTTTCGTATTCATAAGATAAAATGGGAATATTGTTTCAGATGTGAATCCTACGAAAGACAACACGGGTAATGATCCAAACAAACCCGAGTCTAAAATGAAGCAACAAGCTGCAGATACGAAACTTACGCCCTCAAATATTGGAAGAAGTCGTAAGCCTACAAATATCGAACATGGGACTGGGAGACAACTGAGAAAAAAAGTCAGACCAAAAGTCTAGCATTGGTACAAAAATACAGCAAAAAACTGAGAAGGATTCGATCTAAAAGTGCCCCATTGCTTCATCTTCTTTTATTTTATTTTTTTTATGTATGTATATATTTTTATTTTTGGCTATGTTTCATAGAAACCCAAGAGTGTGGATCATGCTACAAAACCCAAATATACGAAGAAGAGGCTCCGTGAAGATCACCATCGAGTTCAAAATGGTATGTGAAAATCGTCCTCGAACACTCTTTCTTTCAATCGGAGTTTAGTTCATGTGAGTGTTTTATGGCTCTGTTTGGAAGCACAAACGAAGGGATGGAAATATGATGACAATGATGAAATTTCTTATCTCCTTTTTTAGGTATCTAAACTTCAAGTAATGCGACGTAATTAGCACAAAACTCACTAATCAATTCCAAATCTCTTGCTAAAGTCAAAACTCATAAATACAAAGCAACTTAAATCATCATATACTACAGCTTTACCTTAGTTTTAGATTTAATAACTACGAGTCTCTAGTGTCAGGGTTTTTAACCCCGTATTTCACATTAGTTTTTGTTTTATTTCACAGACAAGAAGCAAAGAACTATTCATGATACGAAATCGTGTGATATCCCAAAGCAAGTGCTAAGATGCGCGCACATCAAGCTGACAAGTCGAATCAGGCCCTCTGCTGTACGATATGGGTATCGTTAGCTCACTTATTTTTACCGAAACAGTTTCAGAAACTCTTTCCCTCCATCCACATTCGAAATAAGCGATAGGAAGGATGGTGATACCCGGATTTTCGTTCTAGTTTTCATTTTTTGGGTGTAACGGAACTAATTAGTGTTGGGTTTCAAGCCTTTTTCGCAAAGCAGGATTCATCTGAGGTATACCATATAGACTTTTAGCTTTTTGAGCTAAAGTTGAAAGGCTGTTATAGTCTAATATTGTTTTGATCCTTGAATTTGTAGTGACAGTTTTATACCATATATATGCATGTGACATTTTGATTAATTAGACGGATGGGCTCACATAGAGTTGGATCCTGTACCCCTTCTTCATGTCCCATTCCATGCCCTCGACTTTTTTGGTATAAAATGCTAAATAAATTAGCTTAATAAGTATAAAATATTTGTAACACCATTACACATCTTCGTAATATTCTCAATATGAAAACATAATTATTTAATAATGTAATTATAAAATTCTTTACATTTTCAACTTTCTAATTCCGGGTGTAAAAATAAGAATTGAATATTATTTTATAATGTAAAATTTCCTATTTACAATAAGTGCAATAGTTTTATAAGTAATTTTATATGTCATAAGTTAATTTATTAAGTATTTCAGAACAAAAAAACATTAAGGGGCATCCAAGGTGCACGAAGAAGAGGATAAAAATTCCAGACTCTTAAAATGTTATATTATATAATACAGTAGGTGATGGCATTGATTTTATCCACCGTTATCACGGATGCCCAGCTCTAACACCTCATTTAAATCCTGCATCCCTAAATTATGGAAATATATATCTACGTATTATTGTAGCGAAAGCTTTATGGTTCTCAAACATAAAAAAAAATGCAAGATATCCGTATTGAGCATGATACAAGCCAATCATCAATTTCTTATGTAATTGATGAAAAATACTAGAGAAACGAGAGAACTCTGTTATGTACCAAATTAAATAACAGACCCCAGAATTTAATTATTTTCATTCGTAGCACTACTCATTTTATCAGAAAATGAAAACTGGAGTTGGTTTTCACCGGAGAAGAATGTGAAAAACGAAAAAATCATTACGAAACGAGTACAGAAAAACGAAAAAATCATTACGAAACGAGTAAAGAAGTGAATATACACAAACCGAATATTAAAATTCATCTCCGACAAACTCCCACAACAGCATTCATGACAAAATACAGTACATAATAGCCAAGAAAAATAACAGAAGTACTCCAAAGTATCTTCAGAGAGACGTAAAACCAAGCAGATTTTCTAACTCCCTGAACAGAGAACTGATATCCAAACGCATTACCGAAAAAATAAAAAGCTTTGTGGGAATAAAAATAACTAAACATAATACGATCCGCCATTTTGCATGTCTCAAACCTGCCAAATCATTCCATTTGCTCTGCCTCTTCCTCCTCATCCTCGTACTCCTCTTCATCAGCAGTAGCATCCTGGTATTGTTGGTACTCGGAGACAAGATCATTCATGTTACTCTCAGCCTCGGTAAACTCCATCTCATCCATTCCTTCGCCAGTGTACCAATGCAAGAAAGCCTTTCTCCTGAACATAGCAGTGAACTGCTCGCTCACACGCCTAAACATCTCCTGTATAGAAGTTGAGTTCCCGATAAATGTTGAGGCCATAGACAGCCCTCTCGGGGGAATATCACACACACTCGATTTCACATTATTAGGTATCCACTCGACAAAGTAAGACGAGTTCTTGTTCTGGACATTGATCATTTGTTCATCGACTTCTTTTGTGCTCATTTTGCCTCTGAACATGGCCGAGGCAGTGAGGTAGCGGCCGTGGCGAGGGTCAGCAGCACACATCATGTTCTTAGAGTCCCACATTTGTTGCGTGAGTTCGGGAATGGTGAGGGCACGGTACTGCTGGGACCCGCGGGAGGTTAGGGGAGCGAAACCAACCATGAAGAAGTGGAGACGGGGGAAGGGGATTAGGTTAACTGCCAGTTTTCGGAGGTCAGAGTTGAGTTGACCAGGGAATCGGAGGCAGCATGTGACCCCACTCATGGTTGCGGAGATCAAGTGATTCAAATCACCAACTGTAGAAAAGATAATATTAAAAACTAGTATCACTTAACATGGGTACAGAACAAAGTAACATGCAACAGAAAAGATACTTGTGTTGAAAACAGAAAACAAGGAAAGGTGACCATGATTCAACAAACTATGCTCGAGAACAAAGTACATATCATTCAACATCAACTGGATCCTACACCAATTATATTTGTCCATTTGGTGCTTGCCAACCAAAATGTAAAGAAAAAACATGGAATCGATATTCAATAATTGAAATAAAATATCAGTCGTCTTCTCAATCTCAACCACCTGATGTAACATAAATCAACCACCATTAAACATTCCTGATTCTAAATTTGCTTATTTTTCTGGTTATCTCTTATTAAGACTCCTTCATTGAAGGTCACAACAATTTGCTAACAAAAAACTTAACCAAAAGGAACTTCACTTGCATACAAGTGCACTTGGAACCATGTCTGGGAACCAAAAACAAAAAAAATTCAATGCTGTCTGCTATATTTAATGTTATACTATTATTATTATAAAATAAAAGCATCAATGCAAAGCTTTTACTGATTAGGGCAAGTGAAATAAATTAGTGAATTCGCGAGTATATGGTAAGATCCACTCACAGCTCGGGGTAGTGAGTTTAAGTGTCCTGAAACAGATATCATACAGAGCTTCATTGTCGAGAACCATGCATTCATCTGCATTCTCAACAAGCTGGTGAACTGAAAGGGTAGCATTGTATGGCTCGACGACTGTGTCTGAGACCTTGGGTGAAGGGAAGACAGAGAATGTAAGCATCATCCTGTCAGGGTACTCCTCCCTAATTTTGGAAATCAGCAATGTGCCCATACCAGATCCGGTTCCTCCACCCAGTGAATGACAAACTTGGAAACCTGCAAAAAAAATGGGAATGTTAGTACAATATAACAAAACAAGCATCATAACGATAATAGTATACTTAAAACACAAGCATGGGTATATAGTAACGCGGTTAAAGCCCCTTCAGCGTCCCTTTGGTGTTTTGAAGAGATCCAGAAAACAACCAAATTGTGCCCCGACATGCATATATCTTTCTCAAAATAAATAAGCAAAGCCCACTTGAGATCACAAGAAACTAATGGGTAAACAAGTAAATTAGTTTAGCAATGAATTATCTCTCAACAGTATGGATACATGCACAATGCAATTAAAGTCCATTTCATATTATTCCTAAATGGTCCGGAAAACAACTCTTCAAACATATGCCCAAAAGCATATTCTTTTTCCAAATAGGATATGCGAAGCTCAAAAACAACTTGAAACTAATACAATAAAAATTAAGGGCAAATAAGTATATCTTTTTCTGATGAGTTGCTTCATCAATCTTAACCAAAGTAAGATCCAAACATCAATCAATATATAAATGTCTAAAACCCCAAAACTACATCAACAAAGACAAGACATATTTAAACTAAGGGTGGGAGATAATGTGTACCTTGAAGACAGTCACAATTCTCTGCTTCCTTCCTCACAACATCAAGAACTGAATCGATTAGTTCTGCACCCTCAGTGTAGTGTCCTTTTGCCCAGTTGTTCCCAGCACCAGACTGACCAAACACGAAGTTATCAGGGCGAAAGATCTGACCATAAGGACCAGTGCGAACACTGTCCATAGTTCCAGGCTCAAGATCCATGAGCACAGCACGGGGAACAAACCTCCCACATGAAGCCTCGTTATAGTATACGTTCACTCGTTCCAACTGCAAATCTGAAGTTCCAACATATTTTCCAGTTGGATCTATGCCATGCTCATCGCAAACAACTTCCCAGAATTTAGATCCGATCTGGTTTCCGCACTGCCCACCTTGAACATGAAGGATTTCCCTCATCTTGTCCTGAAAATAAGTAAAATTTTTAGGGCTTAATCAATTGAAACTTCCAGCAACCCAAACAATTAACAGGGTTTCCACAAAACCTATTTCAATTGCAGGAACATGTGCTAAGATCAATAAAATCAAATCAAAATAGCAAGTGTGTAATGAAAAATAAATCTCCTAACAAATAAAGTGGTTACAGATATACCCGTAATAATATCTAAGACGATCCAAATGCATTACCAGCAATACAATGATGTTCTAAATATAATGTAATGATATTCGAAATAATGAAAAACTCTACAAAACAAAATCAAGAAGCATGATATATGAATTTCCCAAATCATTAGTTCAGCATTCATGTAGTGAAATGATACATGAATTTCTAAATTCACGAACCACACAAGTTTCAAGAGATATGTAGTGAAATTTGACTCCAATCATAGACTAAACAAAAAAATATGCAACAGTCTAGAGTTGATACACAATCACACTAAAAATAAACTAAATGATACAAAAACACGTGGATCTAAGCACATTGATAACCTCATATACCATAAATGAACGATCCAAATTCATAACATACAAAGTTTGCGAGAGAACTGAAGTGAATAACAACTCAAAACCCAATCAAAATGCCATCCTAGGCATTAATACATATAGATACATAAACACAACACAAATTAACAGAATGTCACACTAACTATCAATAATTCAACTCTAACATACAGATATATACATATGAGGAACTAAACAGTTTGCTATCATCATATTTCATACATGAACGATCTAAATTCATTAAATATGAAGATCTCCATAGATATAAAGTGAAAAATGACTCGAATCGTATATTAAACGACAAATTAGGCAAAAACCTATACATATGGAGTATATATATATATAATTGATTAATTAAATTACAAATTTAACGAAATGCTACACAAACTAACAATAATTACACTAGATCTATAGTTACAGAGCAAGTAATAATTACCTAAAACTGAGAGAGAACGGTGATTGGAGAGAATCGTCGGGGGGAGAGAGAGAGAGAGAGAGAGAAGTTTGATAGTACAAAGAAAATGTAGAAATGGGGGGAGAGTGAGCCCCAGAGTGGTTTATATATGCACGATTGAGTGAATGAGTGAGTGACTTAATCGGACGGATGATATTGTTTCCCCCTTGTTTTCCCTTCACCGTTCGATGCCGTAGGATTGGTAAGTCGACGGTGCGGATTGGCTTTGTTGTTGATTAGTGGCGTTTGATTTTTTTTTAAAAAATGGACCACAAGAGAAAATTATCTCCTCTGGAAATGACTTTAGTACCCCTTGGACAAGGAGTCAATTACTATACGACGAAATTTTTTTCTTCTCAGTACAAGTGTTAATTATGTGTTGATTAAATTTATTTAAAAATTTAAAAGTGGTTGGAGTTTTTAGCATATGATTCTCTTGGGTAATTTTTATTTTAATTGTTGAGTGGTAATCATAGATTTTTACAAAAATACCATTTTTAATTTTTTTTTTGCATGGAAGCCTTTCCCTCTGATCATATGAGAATCGCTTATGATTTGCATGGTGCAAATTGAGGAGTGACGAACAAATAACACCTAAAACTAAGATCAACTGTAATTAAGGCATAACGCAAGCACATTCATTTACAGATACTGAAATCATACATCTGTTGACTAGCGATTACTTAATGGTTCCATTTATCAACAATAAAAGTAATCCATTTTAAACAACGTTAATTTTGCGTTAAAATATAGTATCTTCCTTTATAAAATATAAAAAGTGATAATGTAATGGTTAATTTTTTTATAAAAAAAAATTGAATGCAATATCGTTACTATATTGTAAAAAAAAATTATTATATTTTTGATACATAATTACTATATTTTTAAAACAGATTTCCATTCTATATATATAAGAGTTGTACCTTACTTAATACTATGTCACCCAATTGCTGCATTCATAAGAGACAAAGGTTATATTTGTAATTTCTGACCATGTGTCATACATGAGGGACTGAACCGACACATGTACAAAATGGTCAAATCGTTACTGTATTAAAATATTAGTAGCTTTGGTGAATTGAGGTGGACGTTGCATCACGTGAGATAAAGTTGTCGGCATGTGGACTTGCCAGCCTAAACAGATCTAAGGTCTTAATCACCCAATAATCCTTGTCAAAATTTATCCTATTTTTGCATTTATAGTTTTTTACTATCAACCCCACCACTGATTGCTTAAATTAGAGGTTAAGCATCTTCGTTGTTTCTCTCTAGAAAAAAATTTATTCCTAGAGGACTATAATTTTTGTATAGAACATATTTTATGTCCCTACTTTGGTCATTTATGATTTTTGCCATAATTTTTGCAGTAACTATATGCTTAAGCTAATTGTGCTTTTGGAAAATACGTGTGTTAATTAGCAAACTGAAGATGCCATAAGATGTTCGATCACATTGAAAACATATCAGTTCAATATTGGGAAGAAAATCAATTTTACTATTAGCGGGAGCAATTCTTTTATCAAGATATGCTCGACGAATAAATGTGACCTTAGATCAATCAAAAGATGTTCGGGAGGACAAAGATCACACAATGATACATCAAGTAGCGTGCGAAATATAGTAGCTTGGTAATATTCAAATTACAACTATACTCTTTTGGCCTAAACTTCCTTCCGAAAAATGGAAAAAATAATTAAGTAGCCGGGAAAAATAACTGGAAATTGTGAAGTCGAGATTTCAAATCGAAGTATCTGTCAATGCCATAGCGCATGGAATCATAAATTTGGCCCTCTTGATGACTATCAACATGCCAAAACTTGAGAGTAACTAATTTCACTCGAGATAAAAACTTTTGGCATGCAAAAAAAAGATAAGACTTTGGTACACCACCTTCGACCATATTATAGTACCAAAATCCAGGACTCTATAGCTCATACTTTATGAATCCAAGTCTTCACAATTTGTATTTAGCATCATTAATTATGTTTGGCAAACTGCATAAGTGAATACTTCTGTACTTTTTAATTAAAATTAAAAATATATATTTGGTGCACCAAATAAAATATATACTCCTATTTATTTATATTTTCAAGCTATAAAAGTATGAATCAAATATTTTGATTTGTTTTTTTCAAAAAAAAATATATTTTTTCATACTTTTATCCTACTACTAACTATTTTTCATAATTTTCAATAAAAAAAAATATTATTTTTTCAATTTTGTTTCAATACATATAGACTACTTATAACTATATTATTGAAAAATATACTTTTATACAAGCATCTAAAAAATATATTTTTATACATATAAATTACAACCAAACGAGGCCAGTATATTTTTGCCAAATCATAGAATACAAGCTTATATTAAAAGTAAACAAATTCCTTTGAAAATCACTAGTAAGATGAATATTTAGCATAGTTAATGTGTTTGAGATGGGAACAAAGTGTGCTATTTATGTCAAATGTTGCTCTTTTATCTAAAATAAAATGATAATAATTATTAAGTATACAGGGCTAAAAATTTAGGACGATTCAATTGCATATATTAGTACCAGGCCTAAACTGTTTCAAAAATATAGAATGGACCAAATTCGTAACTTTTCATAATCCAAGCCTTGGGGACAATATCTGTTGAAAATGAAACTATGGGGACTAATAAATAGGTTTGCAAAACTATGGGGGTCCATTTGTAAATACCGAACAAATGAATTGATAAAACTTTAACCTTTTTATGGGCCAACGGTAACTTTTGAACAGAGCCAACGGCTAATACCGCTCCAAATAATCTAATCTCAGCCGTCCATCTCAATTCCTCAATCCAACGGCCGAAATTTCAAAAAAAAATCGACCGTTAGGGGGAAGCGGCGTCTCTCCTCTCAGCTTCATAAAGGGTTGATGTTTCCACAATTTCTCATTCATTCTCAACGCAGAGAGAGATACAGAGAGATATAGAGAGAGAAAGTGGAGGCCTGGCGAAGATAGAGAGAGACACAGGGGCGGAGCAGAGCGGCGGCGTATATTCGTTCGTTTCGTCTTTGTGGTCGAGATTTGGGGGTGTTCTCGCTCAGATCCAGAGCTCTGATTATACCATGGCCTCTACTAGACAAGTCATCGATCTCCCGCAACCTAGAGGTTTGATCGTTTTTCTTCTTTGGCTTTTGTGATTTTGTGATGAATTTAAGTAAATCTGGTGTGAATATCATCTGGGTTTTATATTTGTATGAATTTGATATGGGGATTGAATATATTGTTAATTTTATGTAATCCATTTTATGGGGCTTATTTGATTTTTATGGATTTGAATGAATCTGATGCGAAATTGATGAAGATATTGATAAACAATAATTAGTTATCTGTTTTATGGGTTTTATATTTTGGCTGAAAATAAGGTAAATTATGAGAAATCTTTGTTACGGGCTGTTCATAGCAATTTGTTCTCTTGAAAATCTTTCGTGTTAAATCGGTTAATGGTCTTGATTGAATATGCTGTTTTTTAGGGTTTATTTGATTATTTGAGTAAAGTTCTTGCCTTGTGTTTGACTAATCTATAAAATTTTATGATCTGTTTTAATTAAAAAAAACAAAAAAACAAATGGGTATTTATTTCTTCAAGATTGTAACTGTGTGTTGTCTAAGATGTTTTTGGTTTTCTTGGTGCAATTTAAGAGTAATTGAAATCTTGGGTTTGCCTTTCTTTTTCACTCATTTATTCCTTTTGCTTTTGCAATATTAAATATTAACTTCACGAGGGTTCTCATAATTTTTTCCCCTTTTTGGATAATTAGGAGAAGCAATTGCTTACGGTAAAGCGAAGAATATGAATAACGAAGGGAGGAATAGCCGTGCTTTGGGCGATATAGGAAATCAGATCCCTACTAATGTTCGAGCTCTTGATGCCAAGCAGCCCCAACGCCCTGTCACAAGGTATATACAAATATGCATATACATATACATATACATAATATAGTTGCCCTTTTGATTTTTGATTAATTTGTCAATAATTAATTAATTTTCAGGAGCTTTTGTGCACAATTACTTGCAAAGGCACAAGCCCAAGCACAAGCAGAGAACAACAAGGTTTCTCTCTTTAATCCCATGTAACTCAATTTGCACTTTGTATCCTTAAGTTCTACTACTATATTTTTTAAATTTTAGAAGACTTCTTTTAATATAGGCAGAAATATTTAGAGGAGTTAATTGTTCGTACTTGTGTGTAGTTATCAAGTGAATATCTTAGAATTAATTACATATTAGAAAAATAGTTTTAATGAAATGTTTTGAATTTGTGCAAAGTTTTTCTGTGAAAGTTCTCAATTATACACATCTTTGAGCTGTCTGTGCTGCTTTGTGTTGTCATTCTTATCATGTTTTTGCCTTTATTTTGCCCATAATGGTTTACAGAAAGCAGTGCCTGTTAATGTTGACGGGGCAATTCTTATCGATAAGCCCGTCATGGCAAAGCCGCAAAGGAAGGTCAGCATAAAACCTAAGCCTGAGGCGGTGATTGAGATCAGCCCAGACACTGTTGAGGAGATCAAGGAGAATAAGCATGTTGCTAATAACAACAAGAAAACTGAAGTTTCAGCAAGAAAAAGGGGAACTAAAACCCTCACCTCGGTCCTCAGTGCTCGCAGCAAGGTTCAAATGTTTTCACAATTTTTTCAAAAAGTTTAAATTTAAAAATATATATATACATGTATCCAATGTGTTTGTCTACATTGCAGCTTGCTTGTGAGATGCCCACAGAAAAAATTTTGGACATTGATGCTACTGATGTGGACAATGAGTTGGCCGTGGCCGAGTATGTAGAAGATATCTACAAGTTCTACAAGATTGCTGAGGTATGTATGGTATAGATTGTTACATGTTTAGTCTCAGTGTTTCAATTTTTTGTTTTGTTTTATATGCTGTATATTACTGTTCTAATCTGTTGAATTTTTGTGATATTTTGCAGAAGGAGAGTATGATCCATGACTACATGAAGAAACAAGTTGAGATTAACGAGAAGATGAGATCAATTCTGATAGACTGGCTGGTTGAGGTTCACAACAAGTTTGAGCTGACTCCTGAGACTCTATTCCTCACGATCAACATCATCGATCGCTTCCTGGCCTCGAGGACAGTGGCGAGGAAAGATCTGCAGTTAGTTGGCATGAGTGCCATGCTCATGGCCTCCAAGTATGAAGAAATTTGGGCCCCAGAGGTATATATAAAAATACACATATTCATACGTATATAATACTAAGTCAATTTATATGAGCATTTGTTTGGTCTAAATGTTTAGTGATTTTTGCAGGTGAATGATTTTGTGCATATATCAGATAGGGCTTACACGCACCAACAAGTGCTCATTATGGAGAAGCGGATTTTGGGGAATCTTGAGTGGAACTTGACGGTTCCCACGCCTTATGTTTTCCTCGTTCGGTTCATCAAAGCCTCCATACCTGACCAAGATGTGTGTTTCACTTCATTTTCTTCAAAAACTTGATTTTTTTTTCAACTGCTAATTATTATTATTATTTGTAAAACAGGTGGAAAATATGGTGTACTTCTTAGCTGAGTTGGGTGTAATGAATTATGCAACTATCGTGTGCTGTCCATCTATGCTTGCTGCTTCTGCGGTGTACGCTGCTCGTTGCACCCTCAACAAGAGCCCCGTTTGGAACGAAACCTTAAAGATCCACACCGGCTTCTCCGAGGCTCAGCTTATGTAAGTGTTTTAGCTAATTTCTTTATAAGCATATTTGTATTTAGTAATTAAGTTGAGCAACTACTTTTGTTATAATAATATCTATATGTTTTTATTTTGTGATGTATTTTAGGGAGTGTGCAAAGCTGCTGGTGAGCTTCCACTCGGGTTCTGCAGAGAACAAGCTGAAGGCTATTCACAAGAAGTACTCGAACCCCGAGAAGAAGTGCGTCGCGCTTTTGCCACCCGCCAAGAATCTGTTGGCTTGATCTGTTTGATCGTGAACATTGGGTACCGATTATGGTGGTCGTTAAGTGTAGAGGATAATCGTTTCCCCCCCATAGTCAGTGATCAGTGGGAAGTGTCTAGGAGTGTGTTATATTTGTTAGTGGGCATGCAATCTTAGATGGCACAGTTCAAGAAGCTAATTCTGTTTCGGTTTTCTGTTTTCGTTTTTGGCTTTTTATTTTTAGGATTTTGGAGTGTGTTACCCTCTGTAAACTCACTCATTTAAGGGGAGTAATTCAATTGATTACTTTGTTATTCATGTGTTGATTTTTGCTTTGTTACTGCTGTTAGAGCATTTTCTCCTTGTGCCTTCTTTTTTCTTTGATAAATAAAAGAAAATGAGATATTAATTTTCCTTAGCCTTGAGAAAATGGGAAATAATTCTCCTTTAAACATTATTTTGCAACATTGTAAGATCAAAATATTTGTAATGGAACAACAACGGATCTACTTTGCCCCTTCAGTTATTTCTTCTAGCCACTTCTTATGCATCATTTGGCTAACGCGATATAACTCGCTAGGAGGCGGAAGATTCTGTTTGATCACGGGAACGTTTATGAACTTACTAAACCACGACCCAAGCGCAGGATATTTTTCCGAGTTTGACACTTTTAGACCAGCAGTTTCCTCTGCAAACTTGTACCAATACATCCAACCTAGCACGATGTCGAGGAAGCCGATTTTCTCTCCTCCGAAGAATTTTCTCCCGTTTTTCTCTATCTCTCCTTCGATAAGTTGGAGGCACTCGGCCACTGTTTCGAGTGTTTTCGCTTGTTCCTCTCCCGTGTAAAACAGTGCCTCTTTTGCTGATACAATTAGCTGTACCCAAAAATAATTATTGCTAAATCCGTCCTAATGTTTTTTACACTAAAAATGATGCATCAACCGAAACTGTGATTGTTACTGTTTTTAAGGAAAATGCAATGCTTCTGAAAAAAGTGTTTGACATGTAACAAATTTCGTCCATAAGTTTTATTATTTAGAATTACCTTATCGTCTATAAATTTAGCCCAAAACCTGGCGTAAGCTCTCTCCGAGGGATCATTTTGCAAGATAGAAGCATCGTCTTTCCAAGTCTCGTCGATATACTCAAGAATGATCAGCGATTCCGAAATCACTTCCCCACCATGAACCAAAACCGGCACCTTTTTATAAACCGGATTCAATTCAAGGAGCGTGTTGCTTTTGTACTTGAGTTCTTCGACTTGAAGCTCGTATTCGATTCCTTTCAATTTCAGTGCCCACTCGACCCTATGACTGTAAGGGCTTAGCTTAGTCCCCAAAACCTTCACGTTTTTCTCACCCATAATATATTGTTTTGCACAATCAACGCTTAGAATGATACATACATTTTTTTTTTATGGCTTAAAAATATGGTCCATTTGAAAGGAATACAAATGACTTTTTCTTTTTTTTAATAAAAACTCATTTTCAACGATGTACCTTGTTTCAATTATTGGAGGCTCATTGATAAAGAGTGATTCTTGTATATATATATTTGAGAGGGATATAATAGTTTTCTTGATAGAGAAACTGCTAATGACTCACCTTGAGTCCGGTCTTAATAGTTTGATTCATAATCTTAACGAATCTTAATTATTTGTTCAAATTTGGCTTATTCCACGAGATAAAAAACTCGTATTTTGTTCATAACTAGGGAGTAGGGACAAACGCAAATTTATGCATAAGCATTTTACATGAAATACGTTTTAAGTACGATGTAAGACTAGAGAGGTACATTAGTCGATGGACCAAAATCAAGGGCCTTGACGCATCGAGCCTGAACCCATTTTTAAGTTCGGAAACTATTAATTCTTAATGGATCGAAACAAAACTTTTAAATCTTAAGTAATAGGCCTCTAGTATATTTATAAATTAATCTTAATCTTAAAATTTTAAAATTAAAGCATATCACATGCACTAGAATAGGGAATCTAGGTCTGTACTATAGAAAATGAGTGACAATGCCATAATGGCTTGGATAACATCGCTGCCAGCAAACACATAGACTTTTAATTACTTATTATAAGATTTTAAATTTATATAAACATCTCGATCATGCTTTGTCTGATATGCAGGGGTGAAGGGGATTGGAGACTTCATCCTAGCTGTGTTTAACATTTATTTATTCACATTTTTTTTTATAAAGTTCTGAAATCATTTATACACAATCATTAAAATGTCACTGCGCATCATTATGTTATGATCATAGGCACGCTAATATATTGTAACGTCCTGGAATTTCACAACACATTTCAAATATATGACTTAGATAACATCGTATATAATAAAAGATAATATTTCACGAATTAATTTATTCATGAAGATTCAAATTCAACTCAACTTGTCTCGGATTTTTTAATTACTCTTGGTTTGATTAACAAATTAATTTATTCACATATTTTTAATTTAATTTTTACCCAAGCTACTTAGAAGCGCAAATGAATTGAGTATCTTAATAGTTGAACTAATCTCGAATTCTAGTTAAGTATAAAAGAATACTCCAACTCAATTTGTTTGTTATTCGAGCTAAGCTCAAATCGTGCAATTATTTACTCGAACTCGAGCTACCTACTAAAACCTAGACTTGCAGTCCCCCCAAGTTAGCACAATATAACAAAAAATACGAAAGATCTTATACCGTATTAGTTATTTATTTATGTGGGAGATGGATAATAGAAGAGTCACGGCATGAACTGTCAAACAAATCAAATATTGGAAATAATATATTATTTTTTCTGAGTGGATTTGCTGTACTTTGTAGGATTATTAATGTTTAGTATGACAACATGAGAGGGCAATAATGGATGAGATCTGATTGGATAATTTTAAAAGTTGCAAAAGAGAAGCATGCCAAACTGGCATAGTATTTTATAAAACCAAACAGCGGAGACCTTAGTCAGCTACCTTCAATCTTGTGTTTGTATTATCTCAATGGTAGTAAAATTCCCTCTTTCAAAGATAAAAAATGACATTATTAGATTATTAAAATTGTTATATTGGGACTCCTATCCACAGTCACAACGGTATGATTATTGTCGTAAGTTGGCTGAGATACTTACTTTTGGGTACATTGGGACGCCTTTGGCCGGAAGGGGAGAATTGAACTCGGAATCTCCTACTAAGTAGCTCAAAGTCTGGTCACATTCATTAGCCGAGATATACAACCGTGGAGCTACAAATTGTTAGGTAGGCCAAGGATTTCTCGTAATTATAAAAAACCACTCATGTCCATGATTTTAGAATAAAAATTAACCCACATAATAATTTTATGTGCCGTTCAACTCCTAATAATTAATATGACATTTAGCTCTCTTAATAATTTTTCTCATCGTTCGGTCACTTTGATTTCCGTTCTTAGGCTCCATCCATAATAGAACTATTAATATATTTAAATTAATTTTTTGTTTCAACTTATATTACATTTGTTGAAGGGTGAATAATATAGGCTAGTGAGACAAGGAAGTACTACCAATAGGATGATAAAAGCAAAGTGGGAATCTTTTAGGTTTCCAATGGACCATCTTAGCTTGTTTGGTAGACACACACCAAAAAGTAAACAAACAACTAATAAATTTATTAATCTTTCATGTACTTGCAACCATAATTTCTTCATAGGTGCCCAAAAGTGTAGTAAGAAACAAAGGTTAGCATTACTTCTCCACATTACCAATAAGAACCTCAACTTTTGACTTTTTTTGGTAAAGCACTTATACTAATCTAATTGGAAGTTAGTTAAATCTAAGTAGGAAAAAAAAACTTTTCTACTCTTAAGATGATACCAAACTACTTGGGTTCGAAGGGTTCCAAGAGTTGGAGCCTGCAATAGGGTCCGGGACTTGGGTTGCTTAGCACAAATGGCCCCCTGCAATTCCAAACAATCCAACAGTCCCGGAATCCATGAAAAACTTCGATGATTGGTGCCCATTGATCCCGCGACAAGTCATAAAATGTTTATTCCAAGATTGGTTAATTAAAATGTTGTGTATTTTCTTTTTTCTATCTTCATGATATAAAACTAGAGGACTTACTTGACACAGGAATCAAAAACACGAACATAGTACTAAGACTAAAATTGGGATGTAACAATATACAAGATTGCCTTAATGTAAGAAGTACCATAGAAATTTGTGACCTTTATTTGAAATCAAATAATTACAAGGAACCAACTAGGAAACAAAGTCCAATTTTCTACATTAATAAAGCCGCCAAGGGTGCCAATTGCAGCATTATCAAGTCTTCACACAAATATGGCTTGGTTCCATATTCTTTTGCTTTTGTACTTCTATGATTTCCCATACATAGCAAAACTATGTTCTCTTCATGAAAACCCTTTGTCAATTTAACCACAAGTAGAGAACAATATTCCAAAGGACTACCCATTCAAGTCTCAATGCAACATAACATCGTTAGACCTTAATTACAACTTGAGATAGTCGACAAACCTCGATTACAATCTCGATTGTCGCCAGCATTACCCTTACAATATCGATCTAATTTATTTCCACGTCACACGATAACCCATCGGCGATAACTAGAATTAACACAACTAGAAAACATTCACAACAACAATAAAAACCACTATTTCCAAACTAACAATTAGAACACCCCAACTTGACAACAAGAAGATAACCAAATAGGAGTAGAGATGACATTTACCAAATTTACCAAAAATTACTCAATCCTCCCCGGTTGGGAACAATGTTAACACTTTCCTCCCATTCACCTGTGTGCCCGAATCAACGTCCTCCACATAGGTAGGTGTCCCGATTCTATGGATGCCATGAGCTTGTTGTTGCCTAGCCAGAAAGGGATGCTCCATTTGCCCATTCGGTTGCAAGCCAAAATGACCAATTTGCCCGAACTGGGCCGGGAACTGAGAGTTTCCGGCTGCTATCGCCAGGTGGCGGTGGTGAGGAGATTGCTGTTGCTGTATCGCCGCCACCTGTACATAAGGCATGAAGTGGTCCGCACTGGGCCTGCCTGGCTGCAGGAAATGGGGCGGCACCGGCGATGAGGCAAAGAGGTGGTCGGTGGCAGGATCACCAGCACCGCCGTTGCCGCCTGAGGAAATCCCCTGCATACGTTTGAGGTAGAGTCGGTATTTCTGCAAGTGGCTCGCGACGTTTTCACGGGTCAGCCCTTCGACAGACATGAGCTGCATTATGGTTTTCGGGACTGCATTTTTTATCCCGAGGTGGGCCACGGCGTCCACAAATCGCTTGTGGAGCTGCGGGGTCCAGACGAGGCGGGGCCGCTTCAGGGTCCGGGCTGGCTCATCACCGACTCCGCCTGAGCCACCCCCTCCAGCGAAATCTGAGGAGTCAAAATCAGCCGAGTTGGGGGTCTGGGGAACCGCCGGTGGAGCCGCCGCCACCGGCGGCGGCGCCGCTGGGTGGTGGTGGATTTGAGGGTTTGGGATGTTGAAAGCTAGAGCTAGATCAGGGGAGATTAGGGTTTGTGATAAGGGCATGAGCTCCTCAGGGGAAGGTAGCTCATCTTCCCACTTTGAGAACCAGTTCGATTCTTCATCTCTCATTTTCGAAGCAAAATAAGAAAAACCCAATTTAGAAATCACAATTTCAGAAGTAGGTTTGTTGCCAATTTTGTTTTTGGGCACGATTTGGAAACAAAAGATTGAAATTTGGAACAGGGTAGATCAACTAAAGACTGGATTTATCAATTACCCAAGTGATTCATCTTGTCTCATCTTCTAATCGAAAATTCACAGACCCAGATGGTAATTCGCAATCTTAGAACTGGGTTTCTTCCAAATTTTGTTTTTGGAAACAATTTCGCGACAAAAATCGAAAATTGGAACAGGGTAGGTGGACCAAAGACTGGATTTTTTAACACCGAATTCGATGGGTTGAATTGGGGGAAACAGAGAGACTGATGAGATTGGGTTTCTAGCCCACTCTCTCTCTCTCTCTCT
>MKEJ01006965.1:0-12988 GCA_001753735.1 Embelia ribes | reverse complement strand
TTCCTTTTATTCTTCGTAGTCATCGTATGTCAAATATTTTAAAGCATTTTGACATTGTCATGAAGATGAATACCTACTTATTTTGGAAGTTAATTTTAACTTTGTGAAATTGGTTTCGATTTTGTGAAAATAATAATTTTGTTGAAATTTTAAATTTTTTTTTATTTGTAACATACTTTCATTAATGTTACATGTTTTAATCTATTAGTTGTTCTTTTAAATTTTAAAAAATAAATTATGTGAGATGCTAATATTATTAGGTATGATACTAATAGTAATTTGAATTAAAAATTAAATAAAATACCGAAAGTAAAATAATATTTGCCAATAAAATTGCCATGTTTCCGAGATATATAATGAGAATTAATAATGCGTGCTATAAATTATAATATTAAAAATAATAATATTCCCGTCAATCTCTCTCTCCATCTCTCTCTCTCTCTCTCTCTCTGCCGTTCAGAAACAAGGGTTTCAAATACCTGTCACAGTTTGTCTCCAAACTGAATTTTTGAGCTTAATTATATTTTGATTCTCTATAAAAATGCTATCTTTTTTTCCCCTTTCTACTCATCTATCTCTATTGAAGTGATCTGTTTTTATTTTGATTCTCTATAAAAATTCTATCTTTTTCCCCCTTTCTACTCCACTCTCTCTATTGAAGTTATCTGTTTTTGTGGGCATTCTGAATTTCAATAAAAAATGGTAATTTTTTCTAACCCGTTTCTCAATTTCTTATCCTTTATCTGATAAGGTTTGATATGCATTTGTTACTGATGTTAGTTGATTCCAAATTTTGAATCTTTACTTTTGAATTGCGTGTTTGTAATATGATGTATCTCAAATTTTCTGAGTTTTTGCTGCTTGTAGATGGAGTTTTACATATGGTTATGTGTATATGTGCATTCAATGGTCAAAGTTTTAGGATTTTACTATCGTTTTTTGTATTATTTTATTTTAGGAGTATTTTTTTTAATAGTTTGAAAGCAGTTCAGTGCGGATGATTATCATTTTTTATGTGGATGTTGGATTTCTTTTCATATTTACTTTGTTTTTCTTTATATAAAAATTATGGCATGAAAAAATGATTCGAATTCAGAACCTTCAGTGTGCCGGATGGGTTTATATGATTATCATTTGTGAAGTCTTGTAATTTAGGAATGATGATTCTACTTCAAAACCCAGTGTATGCAGATCATTTTTCTGTTAAAAAATTTGACTTTTTTGTTTTCTTTGGTCAATTTATGATGTTTTCTTTGGTCAATTTATGTGTTGTACGAGTGAGTTATTTGGTTGAAATTCGATTCTGATCTTAGTTGGACTTTGTTTTCGCTACCCTCAATTTCTCAGAAGAAGCTCCCTAAATGGTTTGGTCCCTAATACTACGTGGTGATTTAATTAAATCTCCTTTTGGTGATTTATTACTATAAAGGCACGTGGTTTTGCTAATTTTAGAGCACTAAGGCTGTCAATATGTTGCTGAGGTGTTACTTGTATTACTTGGAAAACTTGCAAGAGTGTTGACTAACATGAGAACATGTGTTTGAGTGTGGGTACTTGACAAATTTCTGTTTTTGTTCCGTCATATCTCTATAGATCTTAGTGTGAATTTAATGTCTTAATGGTCTACCACTAACTGTACAGTCTTCGAAGTGCATATCGATCAGCAGAAATGCAAAGTTGTTAAATAAGGTTTTCTTTATTGTAGGAGCAAGAGATCTTTATCGTAGTGGCCGTTAATCCAGTTAATTAATTTTCTATAAGATGTGATTGCCTCTTTTTGAATGTTCATTATCCTAAAAGAATCTGGAGCTTAAGAGGGTGCTTCAATGTTGTATCATACGTGAACGTATGACCATCGTTCCCTGTGTTCTGATATCTTTGTTGTTCCAGGAGGAGACGGTATGTCAGACATGTGGCAGCAAGGAATGTGCGAATGCATTCGTGTATTGTGTCAAATGTGTGAAATTCGCCATCCACAGGTTAGTTGCTCAAGTTCCCTGACATCTTTTGCTTGGTGGTGGTGTAGTTGCCTTTTTCATTATGACAGAATTCTGTACATTACATGAGCATTTAGTTGTACTCAAATTTTCGCTTGTTTTTTTAAATTAGGGTTCTAGTTTTCTTCAATTATTCTTATTAGTCTCAGTAATATGACCAGGAGAACTCTTTAACCCTTGCACATCTTCTTTCCTGTTCTCTTGATTTTGATAGGGACCGTAATGGAGACTTAAGTTTTTGCCTTTAAATTGTTTGAAATTATTACAGTTAAGGAGGTTTTATTACCTATTGCCTCATACCTGGGGTGGTTTGTCGTTTGCCGCACCATTAACCTTCAACCGTGCGACTGTAGCACCAAATAATATATTATTTCTTGACCTAAAATATGTGTAGATATTTGCAACACTTGAATATTATCAATTAACATTAACCAATAGTGAAGCTACTAAACAAGCTCAAGGCAAATATAAAATAATTGATAAATAGGGTGAAGAGAGAAATGATGATCTGAAAAATAAAGGCAATGCATTGTTCAATTATTGAATGTTTATTTGTTATTACTTTGATTTGATTGGGTGTAGTCTAGGGAGCAAAGGAAAGATTCGATATAACATGAAACTAATTTTTGATGCAAATGTGAAACAATAATTATTTCTGTAACTTAAACTCAAAATTGCAAATATGAATTAAGATGTTATTTATAATTCTTATTAACGCTATGACACTCACATTTAGTAGATGCATGAAGTTAAATGCACAATTCCCTTTTTAGTTTGTGAGTACTTGACTGCATTTGCTTGATAAAATATCAATTATTTATTCTTTTATGTAGATTCGGGTGCACCTTGAGTAACTCATAAAAAAGCGTCATATGCTTGAAAATATTGAATCTTTAATAGTTGTTCGTCTAAACAATTATGTGACACAGTCTACGGCTGGCAATGAGCCGAGTTGCTTGTAAACTGCTCGAGCTCGGCTTGATAAAACGTTGGCTTGAGTTGGGTTCTATTATAAATTATCCAAGCTCGAGCTCAACTTTGAACTTGATAGTGTTACCGAGTTCGAGCATAGAGTAGCTTACCTTGTTAGACTCACGAGCGCTAGAAATATGTATAATATATAGTATTATGCACACACACACATATATTTTGCAATTAACATAATAAATAAAAATCTACTTTAGAATAACGTTGAAACCTCTTGACTGAAATCTAAGCTGGCTCTATTAATTACTGGCGTCGAAATGTCGTCATAAATATCTTCATTCTTTCCGAATTCATAAGTCAATCCAAAATTGTCATTCTCAATTAACACGTTTGGAACTCAGAAAATATTTATGGATCCTGTAATAGCTTGTACTTATACTATCATTAAATGATTATATTTTACCATATAGGATATAATTATACCTACGAGATTTGTGTGTATAAATCTCGTGAACACCAAGAAGAACATTATGGTAGAAGGAAGTTACACAACCTTTGATCTTCTGTTGAATTCCTATTAAACACTTTACTTCGGAAGAAAGGGTGGGCTCTCTATGTATGTGGCAAAAGAGATAATTAATTCGTATCTCTTTTCTGCCTATGGAACGTGTTTAAATAGGCTACAACGGGGACTTGATGGCAGAATATTGAAAGAGCTATCCTATGCAGATTTGAATTCAATCTTATCTACCAAGATAATCTTTATCTACATAAATCACAATCAATACCACTACATGATTGTAATTGAACTTTTTTCCAATATTATGAATTTATAATTTGGTTTTCATGTCATTAATGTTTATTAAAAATCGCTATGCTAAGATTACAGATAGTTGCTAATTAAATAGAATTACCAACAATTCAATTTAATTAGCATATTAAATTACCTTAAGACCTTCCACTTAACTTATTTGACGTATCGGATTACAAAATCCTCCTGCAGGGTTTGATACAATCAAAACTTATAAGCTTCCTAAAGGGAGTATTATCAATCCCTATTTAGGGACGTGGATTCTATCAATCATTAATAAATACCATATAAAAAATGTTTATCTTCCAACTCACCGAGTTTATTGACATATATTGAATCTTACTCTTTTATGAATCAAAATAACATTGTTCATACATGTTTAAATAATAATTTAAGGGTTAAGAGTATAAACATTATCCATGACCATAATGTATGGATTGTCTTATATAATTAGTAATAAAACAATTGCCTCGATACGGTTCTGTTTAATACACACAAAGTATGCTAGTACAAGGAGTTAAAATTATAGCATTCTTTGTAGTCAAAACAGACCTACTAAAACCATGTACTACAATTTGCCGATGGTGTGTCCATTTCCATCTAAAATTGTAAACATAAAACTTATGTTATATAAGAACCGATAAACTAATCTTCTACTTGTAAGCCGTACTCTACACACTAAATCATCTACCATATAAAATATGAGATATATACTTATTTATTAAAACATAATGTTAAGTAAACATTGCTCATACAAATTCTTATTAAAAAGAAACAACTTTTGTTATAAAAATACTAAATCCAAAATAAGCATGTCTTTCAGTATAATCCCAACAATTTCCCACTTAGACTTGAAGCCATGTTGACATACATCTAACTCCCATGTTTTCCATATGTCCATCGAAAATGTTACTCGGTAAACTCTTAGTAAATGAATCGCCAGGTTGTTTGCCGATGCATTCTTTTTTACCAGCACATTACCTCTCTCAACGATGTCTCTTATTTGGTGATACTTGCGCTGAATGTGTTTCACTCTCTTGTGTGTTCGGGGTTCCTTTGTATTAGCAATTGCCCCAGTGTTATCACAATAAAGTGTTGTTATAAGCGATTGTGCTGAAGGTACTATTCCAAGATCCAAAAGAATTTTTTTGAGTCAAACAGCCTAGCAGCCACATGTTCATCCTCCATGGTGGAATCAACAATACATACGTGCTTGATACTCCTCCAACTAATGGCTCCACCCCCTAAGGTAAATACATTTCCTGAGGTTGATTTCCTAGAGTCCTTATCTACTTGGAAGTCTGAGTCTGTATACCCAATAGGTATAGGACTATTTGCACTATAAACCAACATATAATCCCTAATTCTTTTCATATACTTGATTATATGTTTTATTGGAGTCTAGTGTTCTTGTCCCGGATTAGACTGAAATCTGCTAACCATGCCTATCGTAAAGCAGATGTTAAGTCTAGTACATAGCATTGCATACATGAGACTTCCTACCGTTGAAGCATAAGGAACCCCCGTCATCTTCTCCATCTCGGTGTTTTAGAACACTGATTACTAAATAGATGAATTCTATGTCTGAAAGGTAAAAACCTTTTCTTGGAATCTTGCATGCTATAACGGGAAGAATTTCATCAATATAAGTTGCTTGTGATAAGCCCAACATCCTTTGCTTGCGATCTCGCAGAAGCTCGATTCGAAGAATGTGACTAGCTTCTCCCAAGTCCTTCATATCGAACTGTCCAGATAATCATAACTTAACCTACAACAACACTCCCATATCGTTTCCGATTAGTATATCATCAACATATATATATATAGTACTAAAAATACTGTAACATTTCTATCATGCTTCTTGTACACACAAGACTCGTTATGGCATTGATCTAAACCATAAGGTTAAATGGCTTGATCAAAACGAGTATTCCAAGATCTAGATGCCTACTTAAGTCCATAAATGGACCTCTTAAGCTTGCACACCATGTGCTCTTGACCTTTTGCTATAAAACCTTTTGGTTGCATCATCTAAATGCATTCCTCAAGACTTCCATTAAGGAAAGCCGTTTTGACATCCATTTGCCAAATTTCATAGTCGAAATGAGCTGCAATGGATAAGAGATTTTGGATAGCGGTGAAAAAGTTTCCTCATAATTGATTCCCTCTTTGTGAGTGAACCCTTTCGCTACAAGCCTTGCCTTGAAAGTTTCCACATTCCCGTCTGCTCCTCTCTTTTTATTATAGATCCACTTGCATCTAATGGATTTTATTACTTCGGGTGATTCCACAAGCTCTCAAATTTGATTAGAGTACATAGACTCTATCTCCGATTTCATGGCCTTTCCAATCCATTAGGGACCATCTCAAAAGACACTCCCAAAAATGGATGCCTAACCGGTGGGCATATAACCCTCCTACGAAGAGGCACTCTATGTGCACTAGTACTTTCATGTTGTACTGAACTCAGTTCCTTGTACTAATTCTTGTTGTACTGTGGGTATCAGAGAATTCTGTGTTGAAAAAGTCTCCTCTAAGGTCATCTAAAATAATTCTAATTCTGGGTTTGTGGTTTATTATGTAGTCCTCTTCTAAGAATCGGGTATTAGTGCTAACTATGACCTTCTGATCCTTAGGACAGTAAAATAAACCTCCTTTCGTTCCTCGGGGATACCTAACAAAGAAACAAACTACTGTTCTTGATTCCAACTTATCAGCCTTACTTTTCAGCACGTATGCTAGACTATCCCATATCCGAATATGCAGTAGACTAGGTTTATGCCCAGTCTACAATTCTGTGGGAAGTAGTCGGTACTGACTTAGATGGTACCAAGTTTAAAATATATGCTGATGTTTCTAATGCATGTCCCCAAAACGAGTCCGATAAATTTGAATAACTCATCATAGATCTAACCATATTCATAAGAGTCCTATTTCTTATTTCCGTTGCACCATTCTGTTGTGGCATACTTGGTGCAGATAACTGGGAAGTAATTCCCTCAGCTGACAAGTAATCCACACATTCTCGCAAGAGGTATTCGCCACCACGATCAGATCGTAGTGTCTTGATACATTTTCTTTGACGTTTCTCCACTTTTGTCTTAAAAATTTTGAATTTCTCAAAGCATTTAGACTTGCGGCGCATCAAATAAATGTATCCATCTCTTTAGTAATCATCAATGAAAGTGACAAAATACTCAAACCTTCTCTTGCTTGGATATTCATGGGTCTACAGAAATTAGAATGAACCAATTCTAACGTCTTATTGGCTCTATGGCCTTTGGCCGGAAAAAGCTGCTTAGTCATTTTAGTGCTTCCACTTCTAATGCACCTAAAGGTCCATCCTTTAACCAATTTAAAAATCCATTTTTGATTAATATGACCGACGGGTAAGTGCCAAAGATAAGTTTGGTTTATTTCAGACATTCTTTTCCTGTTATATGGTAGATTAATATTAGTATTATTCGTTTTATTTAGTTGCAGTATAGAAGAGGCGTCGTCGATAATAAAAAAGACCATCAACCAATGTACCAAAACAGATAAAATGTTTATTTAACTTAATAATAACTAAATTATTAAAATAAATAGAATATCCATCCTTAACTAAACTAGAAATTGAAGCTAAATTTTTTCTAATTGAAGGTATATAAAGGACATCCTTCATTATTAAAAACATATACTTACTAAAAGAAATAGTAACATTTCCTATTGCAATTGCTGACACTTTAGTGCCATCTCCCATAAATATGTAGATCTCTCTATCACTTAGCTTCCCTGTTATCTGAAACGCCTTGAGTTTGTTTCTTGGCAAGCAAATTGGACACTGTAGTTTCTAATGGCCTGGCGCCTTGCAATGGAAGCACGTGCCCATAGGCTTTGTTTTATGCTTTTGAACCTTTTTCTGATGCTGCTTTCCTTTTGGTTTAGAAGCAGAACCTTTTTCAGCCACAAAAGGAACTGTAGGCTTCTTGATAAACCCCTTAGCTGCTTGTAGTTCTTTAAGTAGTTCAACCGTTTAAAAAGTAAGTTTATTCATGTTACAATTTAGGCAAAATTGCTTAAAAGAATCAGGCAATGACTGGAGTATGATATCGACCTGGGTATCCCCATCGATGCCGCTCCAAAGATCTCTAATTCATTTAGAAGACTATCATCTTCAGAACATGATCCCTAATTGGGGTTCATTCAGCCATACTCGTGTTCACGAGATCCTTCATCGCTGTCTGCATTGCGGCACGATTTTGTTCCCCGAACATCTCTTTGATGCTCTCTATCATATCAAAAGCTGTAGGCATAGACTGATGCTGATGTTGCAACACATTTGACATAAATGCCAAAATGTAGCACCGCGCCATCTCATTAACCCACTTACGATATGGCTGAGATTCGTCTTCAGTTGCCCATTCGGGAGGTTTCTCGGGGCAAACTTCAGTGAGCACATATTTGTACTCCTCAACAGTTGGTAAAATATCCAAGTTCCTTTTCTAGTCTATATAATTAGTACCAACCAATTTGTTTTCTTTTAGAATCATAGCAATTGGGCTGAATGATGCCATTTTAAGCTTGAGAATCATATATGTAACAAATACAAATGAGCAATTATTTAACTTTGAATTCAAACATATAAGGGCCCTCAACCATTATCTTTAAAAGAATCTGCCAATAGCATAAGACACCATATATAGTATGCTTCTATGGGAAGTCATCTAATATTTTACATTTGTATAGACGGGTTAAAACCTATTAATTTTACTATCTAGACACTTTATTATATATCAAGTAAAATTAAATTGTTGACCTAACTTTGGTCCTATAAATGATAGTAGCGACTCAGATGGTGAGTATACTATTAATTATAGCTAAGTATGTACCATCATTGGCATCTAGATCTATTGTACTATAGTGTATCCTGCCGATGGGGAGGTGATGCATTAATAACAATTATTAAAGTTTGTACTTGATGATTCCGTAATTAATTCTATCCTATGGGGAAAGTAATTATTCACATCATCTACAAACCATTGATGGAGACTATGGGATTTAGGCGAAATAAATTCCCAAACTAACTTAGTAAATTTTTTAAGATCTGAGAGGTTTCTTTTATTATTTAATATTTCAATTTCAACAATTCCATATACATGTAATAAACAAAATCTCATTCTCTTTAATTTTATTGATGATGAAATCAATTTTATGATCTAGTTGACATGTATAAATTACAATTGAAATATTAAACCTAACACATGATAATATCCATGTTCTCCAAGAATCTTACAATAACTAGAATATTGTAACCATTACAGAAACATTATAATCATCACATGGTAAATATATATAATACTTAAACGGAAAAATATTTTGCTGATTATCATGGCCAAGATTTAAAATCTTGAATGATCTCATCCTGTAACCTTTGTTGCCACTACGACCTTTGTTGCCACTGCGACAAAATTGTGTGGAAAATTTCTTTAAAGCTATTATAATATATTCTTCTGCTACTCTATACTCCTTCACACAATTAGGGAAACACATGCTACATATATAAAAACAGAATACATGCCTTCATAATACAATTGAAGAAACACATGCATATTACAAAGATCCTATGCCTTTTTAAACAGAGAGTTCACAATCTAAGAATTGATCAGCACATACATACATGCATACATAGGACCATGATAGTCAGACAAAACGCTGCAAAACAGATGTTGGTCCACACCCACGTTCTATCCTAAGCATGCATAGATTCAAATTTTATGAAGAACATGGTATGATAGTAACGTACATAGTATTGACCTAGGCTCCGATGCCAATTGTTGGACCGCAGCGAAAAAATAAAATGATTTACAGATCCTGTAATAGCGTGTACGTATACTATCATTAATTGATTATGTTTTACCACATGGGACATAATTATACTTATGAGATTTGTGTATAAATCTCGTGAACACCAACAAGAACATTCTGGTAGAAATATTATCTCACAATCCCTCCAGAATAGAGCATGGGCTATCTACCTCTGTAACAGAAGGGATATTATCTCTCTCTAAAACTGATTGAAAATTTTGTGTATTTCTTTTCTACCCATTGTAACGTCTTGGAAATTTCTGTAAAAAAATTTTGCGTGAATAAATATTACTACGTATTCAAGTTATAATAATATTATTTATTACGTCCTATGTCATTGTCATGGTGCTGGCATTCGTTGTCGCTATCGTGTCACTGTCCTAGCGTGTAGATATCATGGACTCATTATCGTAATTGTCGCGTGAAGTTACGCCTCAGAAAAATTAGCCTTGGAGGTACTAACATGTGAGAACATAATATGAGAATGTCGGGAAATATCGAGAAATGTGTCACAAATTCTATAAAGTGTAGGACATTGGTACACATGTCTAGGATGGAATACGAGTCATTTCGGATATTTTACACTAAAATTGTGGGCTCGAGTTTGCCCAGGATACCCGTAGGTCCAAATAAATTTATGAAACATATTCCTTACGCGTCGTAGATGATTTTTATGAATAGGTTCTTCTTGAGGCCAGAGGCATATGTGGAACAAAGTGGGGTATTTTCGGGAAATAAGAGGCGAGATTTCGGTGGCTCTTTGGCACACTCGTGAGGTACGGGTAGAGTATAAATAATAAAATAAATTCGAGTTTGTGTGTGTATATTGACATGTTAAACATATTATTAATTTCATGTTTGGGTTTCGGAGATATTATATCGTTTTCCTTGTGTGTTAATAATTTTCATAGAGATTTGAGGCATATTAATTTACTTAGATACTCGAGGCATAATTATTTGCGTAGATATTTGAGACCTATTTACTTATTTATTTATTTTTATTTTTATTTGAACATAATTATTTTCCTGGAGATTTGTGACATATTTATTTGCGTTGATACTCGGCATGTATTTATTTTTGTGGAGATCCAAGGTATATGTGTTCGTAGATATTGTGGCATTTCACTCTTGTTGCTATTAGTGGCATGTTTGTTTTCATAAACATTCGAGGCATGTTTGTTTTCGTAAATATTCAAGGCGTGTTTGTTTTCCTAAATATGTGAGGCGTGTTTAACTTCGTAAATATTCGAAACGGATTTGATTTCGTAGAGATTTGAGGCGTGTTTGATTTTGTAGTTATTTGAGCCTTGTTTGTTTCCATAAAAAATTGAGACATATTTGTTTCCATAAATATGTGAGGCATAATTATTTTAGTAGAAAATTTAGGCATATTTATTTTACTAGATGTTCATGACTTATTAATTATAGTAGATATGCGTGGCATGGTGATTCTCGTGGAGATGTGTGGCACATAGAATCGTGTTGTTATGCATGATATATATATAATTATGTTGATATTCGTAGTATAATTGTTCATATTGAGATGTGTGGCATATAAATAGCATGGTTAGTGTGTGACATATTAATAGCGTGTTGATTGTGTGGCATATAAAATAGCATGGTTATTGTGTGGCATACAAAATAGTGTGGTTATTTCATAATATACAAATTTGCATGGATATTTCTTGACATTTATGTTTCGATAATAGTTGTGGCATATAAAAATCATAATAAGATGTGTGGCATGAAATTTGTAAGCATGAAAATGCATATCATAGAATTCGTGGACATGGAAATGCATAGCATGAGATTTGTGGAATGGGAAATAAAAACGTGGATAAACATGGTTATCGTAGATGAGATTTGAGTCTTTTACATTTCTTTTCAGGACCACACATCGACCTTTATAAAAAAAATACAAGAATTAAGGAGGAGGCCTACAGTCTTATAGTGAGAGTCGGAAAACTTTCGCTAGGAGCGACTTGATAGCTTTGTGTATTAATATATATAAAAGTTGGGCCTATAATTCACATCACCTCGAGAGTTGTATCGATTATAGCAGTGGGCTATATAGTACCTTAGATAGTTATGGAACATAATTATCTCACTTTTATAAAAATGTGTTTAGATACTAGTCCCAACGTTCATCTTAAATCATGGTTGTGATGCCTAGTCGTGGTTCTGTAATGTCCCAGAAATTCTAAGAAAATTTTCCACATTCATAATAATATTATATAAGTGTATAATATTATTATTGCATAATTGTAAAAGTGCATGAAGTGTTATCGAAGGAAGCATGAAGTTTTAGCATATCTACAAAAGTATCGAAGTAAGAAGATGTGTTACAGTAGTTTAGAATGTAGCATGAGTTTGAAGTTTTAGTATTGTTATCGAGTTAAAACTGTCGCATCCCAAAGTCCAAATCTGTGGAGAATGTGAGCTATAACTAATGACAGCATAAGTAAAAGCGGACAATTATAGCCCATTGTAACAGAAAGAAGAAGGTAAGACGAAATGATATAATATCATAACGAATCTCACCATATCTAGACCGCCACTGCAGGACAGTTCTACGCACAACTACAACTATCCCACAATAGTATGGAAAAGTAAACTAGACTACAAAGAAGGGAGAATGACCAACACCATTTTCTTAAAAATATACATTTATGATCCACGATAAGTAAACAACCATGTTTGCATAATAATACAACAATGATGAAAGGCCAAACAAAAGGGTATAAGTAATAATAGAAGGTATATATATGTTCTTGCCTTGCGTACAAGTCGAGATCATACCTATGCCTTCACCCGAATATATCAAAGTACCCCAAAATAATAGACACAATGAAGTACTATATGATAATACAACTAACTATATATACCTCCATAGTATCCTACTGAGTCTTCGCACCAACTTTTTCTCCTACAAAACAATTATAGTAGGAAAGAAAAATGAAATAGAAATATATACGGTTAGTCAATTATTCCAACGATAAATAAGATATTATATTATATGAAAACATGAAAGTAGCATTGTATAATGCAATCCACTAAAGCACGAAAGAATCATAGTATAATGGTGGATAATGTCATGAATATACTCAATGGTACAATGTCACGAAATTCGAATGTCATATGCTCAATGCTCGATATGACTATGACTCGGCTATAATGAATTCGAAAATGTCTTGGGACTAGTATAGCCTCAAAGTTTGAAAACGCTCTAGCTCATCCCTAAAATTTGACGAATGTCAAAGCCTTCATTGTGGCACATCCGAAATCTATCGCCTACAATAGATATGATATCCTAGATCTAGTTTTCCACGTGTTACGGTAAGTGTCACGTCCAAGGATCCCAAACACCCGAAATTCGAGGGGTGATTGCTACAATAACCTAAACGAC
>MKEJ01006963.1:0-16514 GCA_001753735.1 Embelia ribes | reverse complement strand
AACAATTAAGAAACAGTTACGAAACAATTGCAAAAATTAAGAAATAGCTAAAAATTAATTAATTATCCTCTAATTACAAATGTCATTTTGATGAATGTTCTAACCCTTTACAAAAATGGACAATCTCAACAATTTCATCATCCTCCCAACCCTAACCTTAACTCTCAATCATAACTCTAACCTTAAAATTATTGATGATAGATGAATTAAATCATCTATCTATATAATCCTAATCCTAAAATTATTATTGAACACGCCGACACATGAGAAGAGAGAGTGAATGGTGATGCGGTGGTAGAGGTTGTGGTGGTGGAGGGGGAGTAGGAGAGTTTGAGGGAGGGATGAGAGGTTTGTGCGGAGAGAGAGAATGAGAGAGAGATGGAGATGGAGATAGTGAAAGGAAGGAGAGGAAAGGGAAATTGAAGGCAGAGATGGTACCGAGGAGCGACAGCGATGGGATGATTACTGCTGCTCCATCGCGAGAGAGTGGGGAAAGGATAAAAATGTAAAAAAAAATAAAAGAAAAAGGGTAAAAATATCCAAAATATCATATTTTGTAAATATTATTAAATGAATGTCATTTACTCAATTTAGTATATTTGTAAGATTATTTGTGCAATTTTCTCTTTGAAAAGCCCTTTATATCATAAATCCGACTGTTGATATCTTGAGGAGCACCAATTATTTTTTTAGCCCCAACCATCGCACTTCTCTTTCAACATACACAAGCACATGAAATATTTTCAACCAAAATTTCTTCACTTAAAGTTGTGACACAATGGATGGGATCAAGGCTCCAATACACAATTAACTGAATGCCCTCACGCATATTTTTCCAACACTGGATAAGTTTATAGCCAGATCCGACAGTTTTTATTTACCTTCGTATGAGAACCGTCCGAACTAATTTAAGTATAATCTAATGATAAAAGCAGCTCCATAAGGGGCTCCGATTATTTATGGATTAGAGCACACTTCATTTGAATCGGTGCCTTCTAGTTCTCTAACGCTTCAAAACCAATGAATATTATATTCATAACCGGCTTAGCTAGGAACAATAAAGTTTAAATGATGACAATGACATAACATTACAAAGCAACTTCGCAAGGATTCAAATTGTAAATGACAATAGCATGATATCACAATGTTTCGAAGGGGAAACCAATGAGGGCGGGTTCCATCTAATTAAGAATCTAGCACAACCAAAATTTGACCAGCACTCCTTCGAAAGGACTCACCTCTTTTTCAAAAGATACAGCAAAATAATAGGTAATGTGACTTATTCAAGCTTTGCCCCTCTTGGTTGCTGAAGCTACTTGCATCTCAGGCTACAAAACAATAAAACTTCATTAAGCACAATTTAAGGAATATACACAAAAAAACCAAAAAAAACAAGCTTTATCATTGTTCATTTATGATATTAGAAGTCGCGTTGAAATACAGAATGCTAATATATTTACCTCTTTTTTCACAGGTTCTACCTTCTCTGACAAAACCAACTCGATATGGCAAGGAGATGACATGTAAGCTGCAAAAGGGATACATATAATGTGTTACACAAGGGAACTCGTATACAATACAATCGTATACAATACATAAGGGGTGAAAAATCTTATAATGGCACTCACGATTGATCCTTCCATGAGCACGGTACGTGCGACGCCTCTGCTTTTGGGCTTGGTTCACCTGGATGTGGGATATGTAAAGTGAACCGACATCCAAGCCTTTCACCTGAAAAATCACATACCAATGTCAATTAACCGGAGAAAAAGATAGAGAAGGGGAGAGAACGGAGAATCAGCTAAGATATTACATACTTCTGCATTGCTCTCAGCATTCTTAAGTAAATCAAGAACAAATTTTGCAGATTTAGCAGGCCAGCGCCCTTGTCCATTTGAGTGACGATTCTTTGCCTGGGCAGTACGTCCAACTCCTCGACAGAAGCGGGTGAATGGGATGGCTTGTTTGTGTGCAAGAACATCCTCCAAGTACCCTTTGGCCTTGTTCAGGTGCATCTTCTGAATGGCATGTGCAGTCTCTCTTGTGTTCTAATAAAATAAGCACACAAAAAGATGGCTATACTCCTCCAAATAGAAACGTACTCAATTAACACCCATTCATAGTAAATTGAATCCCGTTCGACTATTTCAATAAACCTACTTACAATATCCAACATAATAGCTTGCTTACAAAATTACAAAAGCAAGGCAGACATAAGCAGACTTTTCGGAGAAGTAACTTTTACAGAAGATATATAGTTGCCTTGGTACTTTCCACAGGCCAGAAGTAAAGCTGCTGGGGTGTGATAAAAGATAGAGCAACACAATCGCTGTTGCTTCAAGGGAACGAGTTGGTAAAAAAAAGGCATATCTTGCCAACCAGATAATGAAGCTTTCTTATCGATCAAGTATGCATGTCAAGCTCATATGAATAGATTTAACACATCATATTTAAGAATGCATGTAAAGGGAGCAAAAAAACAAGGACGATGGTGAATACTGAAGTAAGAAAAAACTCCAAATCCCAACTTGAGTTCCTTGCAACAATAAAACACAAATTTGAAACTAAATTCAATTATACTGATGATGGTGATGCAACAGTTATAAGACTAGGAAAGCATTGTCCACTATGTGTGTTTTAAAATGTGGTTAATGTGGCAAGCTCGTATTATATACTAGGTCAATGCGGTCATAACAAGTTTATAATACGAAGTTATCATGATGATATTGATACATCACCATCATCATGATAAACTTATGATGACCACATTGACCAAGCTTATAATCCTACTATTATGTTATGGCACTGCAGATATGATATCTTTTTTTTTATAAACTTGGTCAATGTGGTCAAAATCAACCTGGAAAGGCAACGAGGACAACATAGCAAACAAGAATCACCAGTGTAGCTAAAACATTTTCAAAAAATGTTGAATCAACCGCATCATTAGCAGAAGCTCTATATCCAGCCAAAAAAAATGACAATTTACTAGGTTACAACAGGACCAAACTTAAGGATCACAGAAACACATAATCTCCACCAGTATATGTATTCTCATCCGCTAAATTTTAATCGTTGTAGTTCAAACTCTAAAATAAAGGCCGAAATATAGAACATGCCCACACCATTCCCTCCAAACATAAAAATAGTATTGAAGATGAGTAGTGGTCCCTAGTTCAAAGGGATCACTGTTGCAAAACTCGTAATTTTTAGGGAAGTGGATATTATTAGATACACTGACGTGAGCTTACCCTAAAATTTAGTTCCTAAAATTTAGGATAGTGACCAACTTAGACTCAACAAAGACATTAACGAACAACTCTGGACAGATCTTTTATAAATCAGCATCTTTATATGCATTTCAAGGATCACCAAAAAAGCATACCTTGAAATGAACTCGGAGATTAGAGCCCCTAGCTTTGCAAGCTGAAAAACAAAAATAAATAAAATACACAAATGAGATGCAAATTATAATGGGTCAAGAACATTTTCTCTAATTTATATCTATGTGAAAAACACTCACACTTGGTGGGATTGTCCGGTTCCCGTGAATACTTCACCTGAAATGCCAAAACAACGGAAATTAAAACATAAATTTATATGCATTATATAGATGTATATATATATAATTATTCAAAATAGAGCAAGATGGATATTGACCATGATGACTGCTTCGTCTTCTGCAGCTCTGCAACTGAGAGCTAGGGTTTTGGAATGATGTCTAATACTGAATCCCTAATTAGAAAAAAAAAAAAATCCAATTGGTGACGTGTATTTCTCTGGGCCTTTTAGAGCCCATTTTTATGGCCGTTATTGTAAACTGACTTTTGCTTTAATTAAACGGCCCAATCCACTTACTTTTATTGGATTTTTTTTATGTTATCATTGTTGGGAAAACATTTTATCATATTTCTTTACCTTGTAATAATCAGAAGTGGAGAAGGGATTGTAGCAAATAATAATAGATTTGTCCCCTTTTAATTGAAAATTTATATAGTTTATTTTTTTTTGGAAATTAAAATTTTATAGTTCATTGTATAAAATGCTTGTATAAGAATTTACAAATATTGGAAATATAGATCATATATAATTTTTTTTTGGTAGCAAGACTTGGCATCATTACGCCCAATTACCCGACCTCGCCAAGTTTACGTCAAATTTGGTGGCAACAACTAATCGTATGCATATTTAGAGCCAACCCAAGAGACTAATTGATTTAGCATTTCATTTGTAACATCTTTGTAAATGTTATTTTTGTATAAAAAACTTTATAATTAAAATTGTTAATTTTTTAAAATATTATCTTATTATTATCCTATAACGACCTATTTCCTTTTAGGTCATCATCCTTCCATTCGTGGGCATGCTTATGAATACGCTTTCATGCAATGTTATTTCTAAAAAGTAACGGTTAAACCCTCTATGATCATAGTGTGAATAGCCAGAATTTATATCGTTTCACTTGGGTTCAAAATGGTAAATACGTTACCTTTGAATTGTAATACATGTTCATTGTCAAAATGACTGTCCAATATTATAAAAACATGATTCTTGATTACAATAGTTCATGCACATGCTGCTGGACGTAAGATGCTTTATTGGGGAAAAATGAATGGAAGGCTAATTTCCATTTTTTTCACCGAGTATTTTGCGCTGCTTCTGCGTCAAAAGACAACACAATCTATTTAAATATCCACCCGTTCTCATCACCAAGAAAACAAGATTAGCTACTTATGCGAAAGAGAGGTATTCGACAGATACAAACGCAGAGTTGACAGCCGAAAACCTCATGCCTACAATGAACAAGTACCAAAACAAAATACATAAAAAAAAAAAACACGCCTATTTCCAAAGTCCTGATGCGTACATATTTGAAGAGCAAAGCTTGTCTCTACATATCCTGAGTTACAGCTATGACTGGTTACTCGCAGCTCTCAACCGCGCTACTAGTTCATCCTGGCCAACAATTTCCAATGTTAGAGTGGATTTAAAATATAAACACGAAATATTTGGAACAACCCCCTAAAAAACAGTGCAAAATAGTTACAAAGGTGCAAATACAACGCTTTGATACAAACCTTCTTTCCTCTTGAGGAAAGACCCTTCTCCTTTAGAAGAGCTCGGAGTCTCTCAACAGTCAGACTTTGAATGTCTCTACCAAGTGGACGAGATTTTGATGCTTCTACATGTTCAAAAGCCATTGGAAAGGTTAGTAGTATTTCCTAAATGTTTGAAAGGCCTGAAATTCAAGTAAAAATAAGTTCCAAAAGAAACTACATATAGGAAAAAATCTGAAAAACTGCAATTCAATGAGAAAAAGGATCCACCTTGCAGCTAAACTTTATTTGCTGACAATACTTTTTCTACCAGTGGTTCTGGACAAAGAAAAACTATATGGAATTTTTGGTTCAGTCCTCAGAATTTATACATTTGTTATTGTTCTCATTTTTCACCGGTTTCGGTACTGAAACCAATAAAACTATTTAGAACTCCACTCGTTTCACATGGTCTCAATTCTCGAATCCAAAAATTATTATCACAAGTGAAACCAACATTTAGTAAATAGGCGCAACTGAGAATTTTCTAAAACTGTTTTGAGAACTAAATGGAACAAAATGAATCCTTCTAGATTTGTTAGACCTTTGAACTAGAAAACAGTGTTCCAAACCAAACAAAGGATGTGGATTTCACCTTGCCCAGAACCAAATTGAGTGTTGGTCACAGGTCTCTTAGATAAAACCCTGCCATCAGTTGATCTTTCAGCAGGCCTACAAAACATGAAAGATACAAGACAAGATCGAATACCCCTTGTTTGATACAAAAAGGAAAAAAACAAATAGATGTGTAATTTGTTTCAGAAATAATTAGGTAAATACCTTTTTCTAGAAGCCTCACTAGGAGATGTGCCTTTTGCATCCTTGGAACCGGAATCACCCTTCGGCCTCTTAAGCATGAGAGACCTAATCAATATGTTTGTTTGATTCGTCTTTATCACTTGGTCTTCTGTAACAATTAACATGGAAGCGCTAAATAGCCCAAATTACCATATCACTGATTCTTAAACGAAACTGCTATAAACTCTACCAGAGATAGTACAAATCCCACAACTCATACCATACTTCTAATATAAATAAACAAAATTTCAAAGTTCCTCAAACAAAATCCAACACAAAATCAATAATCAAAATATTTTCAACACAAGGCCTAGTTCAGCAACCTAAAAAGATAATCCAACAACTTTCCAAAAAGATGCAAGATGCACTAAGACCTTATACTTGGCCAAAATATTATTTCTAGTAGACAACTCAATAAAAATTCCAAAATCCAAGCCTAATACAATACGAAAGTATGCATACCACAGACAACCTATAAAAGATTTGAGGACTAAAAAGCTTCACTTTAACACTACGAGTTACTGAGGGTAGTCAACAATAAGTAGGTGAAATACAGCTGCAAATACAAGAAATCCTTGCACTCTTATCACATTTTGTGTGATGAAAAAACTTTGTAATTACTCATACAATTTGATTCAGTGATACAAATAATAGAAAGCAATTATCAACAAGTTGACATGAACCGGATGATTCAGGAACCTTTTTCTGAATTATTAACTCTAATTACCCATATGAAAGTAACTAGACATGTCTAAAAGGGTAGATCTTCTTCCAAAATAGTCAACATCCCTCTCCTCAAAATTTTTATTTCCACAATTTGATCTTATCAGCTTTAAAAACAAAACAATTTAAGCCAACGTGGAAAGAGTAGTAAGAGTACATAACATCTTAAGCTATAATTCTTAACTTATTTTCTGACCATAATAAATCAAAACAATTGGTGAACCACGATATTTTTCCACCCTCGTGTGAATAAAAGGAGAGTCCGATTTTCAATACAAGCAATACACCAACAAATGAAATCACAAAATCTTTAAAACTAACCTGGAGGTGAAGTGTCATGAAAACAAGTGTAAACACGCATGCCACCCTGCAAAAATTTAAACAAAGATGATTTTCATACTCATACAGGATTTTCTAACAACTCATAACAATATTCATATGGACATTGCAAATAAGAGGGGAAGAAGAATTTTCTCTAAAACAGAATAAATTATACACATCCAAAACATTGTAGAGCTGTGACATAAAACCCATGTTTTCATTGATAAGTAAATAGTAAATACTGCATTCTAATGGAATGCATTCCCATGTTCTTTGCCACATCAAAATTTACAACTCAACGTGGTCCATTAGCTCTCTGAAAATAGGGGTAAAGTTACGTATATTAGACCTTCCTAGACTCCGCAATGCCGGAGCTTTGTGCAATGGGTTGTCCATATATATAATGTGATCCATTAACTCATAAAATATAATGTTCTAAAAAAACAATATGCAATAGAAAAGCAGAAGAAGAAAAAAGGCCAAAAAGACATAATATGCACATCGCTATTGGCACATCATTCATGACAATTTTAGCACCCAAGTATAACTTTCCCATGGCAATACGCACGTCAGTATGCTCATATAAAAGGGCCAACATTTCTGCTGTTTAAAAAATTCATAATGCACATCTCGGCATTGTCAAAATCACAATCTCACATTCCCATAGCATCATTGGAGTAACATTTGAACAATTAACTTAAATCATAAATTGGAAAACGAAAAGTCACCGAAAGGTTTTGCCTTTAAAGCCTAAAAGAAATAATAAATCACTAAATCATGATAAACCACCGGCAATGCAAATTTTTGCCAAAATCACCAAAAGGGGAGCTTGAATAAATTCTAATCAGTACATCAAATGGGTGAAATTGCTGTGATTTCTAACAGATCATGTGCTCAAAATTAAAAGTTAGACTGCAAATTTGCAATAAACATGAAAGCAAGGGTTCAGATAAAATATTAAGTTAAACTACAGACAAACGTTAACCTAAAATTCTCATAGCATCATTATAGTAACATTTGAATAATTACCTAAACAGACAATTGATGGAAGAAAAGATGAAAAGGTTTTGGCTTAAAAAAAAATCAGGCTAAATTATATTGAAACAAAATTTCCCAAAATTCAAAAATCAGAACTTAAAACGGGAAAATTTGATGTTGCTCCTACAGAACATATGCGCAAAATCGGAATTAATAACTTGGGTCCGTGGTTAGAATGAAAACAAGGGCATATACAAGAAATTAAGACAGAATGTTACTGACAAAAGTTATCGTAATATCCTCGTAGCATCATTAAAGTAACGTGACAACAATAATCTAAACAGAATTTTGAAAAAAATAAAATGCTCAAAAGGTTTTTGGATTCAAAATAAATAAATAATAAATCAGGCTAAATTATTATTTTAGCAAATTTTTCCCCAAATCACCAACATCAGTGGTACTTCAAACGGCTAAAATTGATGTCATTTCTGTAGAATCATACGGCAAAATCAAAAGTTACACTGCAAAATTGTATTAGCATGAAAACCAGGGCATATACAAGAAATTGAAAATAAAGTGATAGAGACAAATGGATCACCAGATTGGAGGAGGGAACAGTGGAGGAGAAGAGACCGCGAGAGGGAAGGCCGGCGAGGACCTCGGAGGCGCCGCCGCCGGAAGTTGAATTTGAAGTGGATTTGAGAGGAGATGAATAGGCATCCATGGCGCCCACAGAGAGAGAGAGAGAGAGAGAGAGGAGTCGAAAACTGATTCTTCGTTTTCGCCACGGTGGTCTTTTAACATTCCAATCTTGCGACAATATAGGGCACGCTGCTAAATATTCTGATGCAATAATCCTAAATGTTGCTGCTTTGGGAAAAATTTTTGCAGTTGTTATTTAGACTATTTTTAATATTTTGTTATTTATTATATAATTTTAAATTTTTATTAATTTTTATTTTGTTACTTGGATATTACTCGTACGTATCTTTAACTACGTGAAATTTGCTATAGACATTCTTTTTTTTTCTATAGATGTTACTAATTTATGTAATATTATTGTCAATATAGTTATCGTTGGCTATGTGATTAATTCATCCTCAAACCAATCAAACCGCCTAAACCAAACTGATATATTTGGTTTGGTTTAGTTTTACCTTTTAATTTCATCCAAACCAAACCAAACCGCTCAATATTAATTGTCTTAGTTTTTATTTTTAGTACAAAACGACCCAAACCAAATCGCGGACACCCCTACCGACAACGCACAAATTTGATGTTGTGGACAGTGTTATCAGAACCGTATCGAAAGACAAACCAATTAATAAATTGGTTCATCGGTTCAACAGTTAAACCATGGTTCATCTAGTTCAATCGATATTCATTATTTAAATATTAAATAATATTATAAAAATATCATAGCATTTTTAATTAAATAAATAAATGATATTCACAAAAAATTAGAAGTAGAAAGGTGAAGTCTTTCATTACTCCGGGTAAAAAAATAAAAGTAATATCAATTTACGAGTGTTTAGAAAACAAAAAACTAAAGCCGTGGAAAAATATAAACAATTTCCAACTAAATAAGTAGAACTAAATATAATCAAAATAATTTGAACTTTTATACTCCATTAGTTTTAACCTGCGCACTCCAATATATACCAATCCATCACCGAAATTAATTGACTTTGTTAAAGCTGTGAATAGGCTATCATTGCCAATGGTTATTGATATGAAATATTATTTAGGAAATATTCAAACCCTAGATTTTATATAAAAAGGCTAAAATGGTTATTGAAGATAAGAAATTATGAAACTATTTATAATCAAATTGGTCTTTTTAAAATATATATGTTGTGAACTGCACGGTTCACTGATTTTCGAAAATACTGCCGATTCAGTCAGAATTTGACGGTTCAATTGTGTATTTGATATTGTATACATACCGAATTGGACCAAGTACCGGTTTTCGATTGAACTGGTTCAACCAGGCGGTACAGTTCGATTATGATAACACTGCTTTTGATATGAAAATCTTTGGTACTTACTATAGATACTACTTTTAGTCCTTTATTCAATATACTTCATAAGACGAAAATCTACAATTTCTACATGTTATTTAGTATTAGAGTTGCAAATGGGCCGAGCCAAGTCCTAACTTGTTCAAGCTTAGTTTGTTTGTTTCAAGGGTCTACTCAGACTCAACTTATTTATATAATAAGCCATATTTTTTATTTAGACTCGTCTCCTACGAGCATGAAGTGAGTACGATATGTTTATGAACAGTTTGGTTCTTTTGGATTTATAAATATTACTTATTATTGATCAATCAAATATTTTAAAAAGTATAATTAACTTGAATCTTATATAGATCGTTAGCTAATAATCACATATTAGATGGATATATCAAATAATTAATAAATTGTATGATATTTTAAACTTAATCTTACTAATTTAAAAGATAAATTTATTAAAAAAAAATGTAAATATCATGTAGGAAGACATGCGATTTTTCAATTATAAGATTTAATATGAAATATATATATTTATTTACATAAATTATCTCCAATAACTTCAAATATATTAACCAAATGAACCCGAGCCCCTAACGACCTGAGTCGGGAGTTGTTCAAACTCAGCTCGTTTAATAATCTAGTGAGCTCTATTTTATTTTTCAGACTCGATTCATTTATTAAATGAAAGAGTCCGAACAGAGCCCTTAACGAGCCAAGCCTAATTAAGATTGTTCAAGGACGGATCAGTTTATTTGCATCGCTATTTAGTGTAATGTGCTTTAAGGATATGAAACTTGGGATTTATATGTCATTTGGAAGCAGCTTCTAGAATCCAATGAATGGCTAAGGTTTGTTATGATCCTTGACTACAATTCTAGGGACATCATAAATAACCTGCTATTCCTACTTGTTCCATGTTATATATATATATAGGCTTTATATTCTCTAGGGCGTTAATCAGGTCGGTCTATGCGGTGAAAAGTTTGATAAACAATATAGAACGGATTTTTGTTCTTTTACCGTCTTTCAATATGCGAAAGTTGGCCAACTTTTCGATCAATTGATTTTGCTCACCATCCCCCTCATTATAGCTAAGAATTACGTCTACAAAGCAACTGGAAGCTGTTTTTGATGACTAGACGGAAAAATTTATATTACACAAAAGTTAAACAAGGATAGCGTTATGTATGCATCCAAAAAAGGCAGAAATTAGAATAACAACGTTCCCAATTCGTCTTTAAAAATATGAACCGTTGATTGAAATGACAATAGTGAATCGTAAAATATACACACTTTTTGTACGCAGTACAGTATGCATCCTTGCACATTCCTTGATAAAGTAACAAAATTTTCTGAAAAATAAAAAGATGTAAAACTACTAAGAATTTCTCTTTTATCATCAATCGTTTTTAATCCGTTGCACCTCTATCTTATAACAATGTGTTCAAAACAAAAAATTGTTTACAGATTTTTAATCTGTATCTCATTTTCCTGAGAATGGGTGATGTGCTATATATGCAATTATTCACAATGTTAAATATATATATAATGTACCTCAAAAAAAGTATTCACAATGATGGTAGAGACAAGGGTGGACTTGTTGATTTGCTTAGGCCTCATAATGCTTCACATCATTTTAAAAAATAACCAGATATTCCATATTTTATTGTTAATAATTTTTTTTATGTGGTTCTCACGAATTCCACTCCCACATAATTTTTTTTTATTATTTCATTTAATTTTTTTCAACATTCAGTGTCGAATCTTTTATTTCTGTCTCCATCCCTAGATAGAGACTACATTACAAATAGTGTTAATGTACTATTGCTACATATCTCTGATCAAGAACATCACCTTTAACAAGTGGGTAGGGTTTTGAGACTGAATTTGATATTATTTGTTTTAAATTCTGGTTCTGCCATGTGATGATGTTTGGTAAAAAGAAAAATGATTGCTTTTCCATGGAGGTGCTTTTATATTAATATTACAAAAAAATACCGTTGAATATTTGTTGCAACGCCAATATATGGCATTTTTTTTTTACTTTGTAAAAAAAAAAAAAATCACTTTAAATATGATTTCATATCACTAAAATCATATGTGTATATATATATATATATAATATTTTATTAAATGTCAGGATGATCTCCAACAATTAACTCTTAAAACAATTTTAAAGAAGCAAATTTTGAGAATACTAGCTTTACAAGCCAATCCTAAGCATAGAACTTTTTTATATTTTAACATCATGAATTTATTGTAGTGAATTCCGTGACACAAATAGTTAAAAAGTAACATGGCAATTTGCCGAGCTAGTCCATCTCATATGCTTCCAAAAACATATCTAAAAATCTACTTGATTTGCCAACAACCACGCAAGGGTTCACATGTGGCAATTTGTTTATTCATTCCTCCACCTCATAAACAAGATTCTAAACCCTCCTTGCACCCTATAAAAACCATCCCCCACTTCATATTTTTACATCATTCCCATAACAAACCCTAATTTCATTTCTAATATTTAGAAACATATTTACTAGGGTCTTTAAGATGTCTTCCAAGAGCAATGCGATCCATGCTCTCTTTGTCCTTCTCAACATTGTTTGTTTTTCCCTTGTCACCGCATGCCCTTTTTGCCCTAAACCGAAGCCTAAACCCAACCCCAACCCCAATCCTAACCCTACCCCCACCCCCACGGGAAGCTGCCCGCGGGATTCCCTTAAACTAGGGGTGTGCGCTAACGTGCTCGGACTGGTGAATGCCACTGTTGGCATGCCACCAGTAGTCCCATGCTGTTCTCTCCTTGAAGGTCTTATTGACCTTGAAGCAGCTATCTGTCTGTGCACTGCTATTAAAGCTGACATTCTTGGCATCCACCTCAATATCCCTGTTTCTCTTAGCTTGCTGCTTAACGTTTGCCAGAAAAATGTTCCCCGTGGCTTTCAATGTGCCTAAGCGCCTCTCCTTTTTATACTCATTAAAATTTTCTCAATTTGTTCTTTGTAATTTTTGAATTCCACAATAAGAGTACTAGGGTGCATGTCAAATGTAACCCCCTACAGCTTGGTTTGCAGATTGTTCGTTTTTGATTTGGCAATTTCATATCGTATGATGGATAGCAAGATCTAAGGCGGGTCTTCCTAACCGTAACCATCTTTTGTTATTTGTAACTTACTTGGTAGAAATGAGGATTTTTTTCGTTTATTAAAATTTGTTGTGACGAAGTTTATTAATCCTCTCACTTTAAATGAACTCTATTTGTTTCACAACTTGTAAACTTGTAATGATACGAGTACGCATATGTTCATACTATTTGCATTTAACATTGATCGAAAATTAATTTGGAGACTATGGTCTGCATACTAAACTTATAAAGATGATTGCGAGTTTCTTCACACATGCATATCGCTTTCGGTGTTAACTTGTTAAGGTATGCTACTAATAATTACATTTATTACTATAGATTCGTTGTTAAAAGTTTAGTGGGCAATAAGCATAGTAATCTAGAAACACTCATAAACATGCAAATTCCTTTTTTGGTGTTTACTATTTTTAATAACCAACACATGGTTCTGAAATTAGTATTGGGAAGATATACTTCATCAACTTTCTCAATATTGAGAACCTTAAAAAGAAGATATATAGACGCATTTTAAGAATTATTTCAAAACTATCAACCATTTTTAACAGGGTAAAGTTCATTTTGCGCCTATCATTTGGGACTCGTTTCAATTTGTTTTCTATCTTTTTATTTTTTCCATTTTGCCCCATATGATTTTATTCTCATTTCAATATGCTCCGTATCTTTTTGATTTATCCCTTATAATTTTAGCCTCTTTTCAATTTACCCCTATATTTTTTCTCATTTCAATTTACCCCAATGATTATAAAATTTTCTTACTATAATATAATAAATGATTGAAATAACATATATAATTTCTTGAAAGTATTTTGACAGGAAAATACATCATTTACATTCACATATTTCTTTTAACGCATCTTTTAAATATATTATTTTGTCAATTTACCTATATAATTAAATACTTATGATAAAGTAAAAATATACGTTAAATGGATCATTTGTTCATAACTAATTCACTTACATACCAATTTTTTTTTAAATGACGGACTATTATTTCAGTATAATATCTATAATTAAATTTAAATTTATTAATGATAGAGGTAAATTTAAATGGGACAAAAAAGATTGGGATATATTAGAAAGAGACTAAGAATATATAGGGTAAATTGAAAGAGAGGGGGCAAATTGAAACGAGATTAAAACGATAAGAGCCAAATTGAAACAAATGAAAATGATAGGCGATAAATTGAAACGAGTCTCAAAAGATAGGAGCCAAAATTAACTTTATCCTTTTTAATATCATTACTTGTATTTTCTTGCATAACTTAAGGAGTTCAACTTTTAATTTAATTTATTGCGGCTTGCCAATATCAATGTAGACTTATATCGACCAATCCTACGTTTATCCCAAAAGAAAAAGGATGAAAATATTTATACTAATCCACTTGGAGAAAAAAATGAAAATATATGGTTTGAATATCAGTTCGTGACTGTGATCTAAGTAAAAACCTTTCACATGACACAAGGAAAAAATAAATAGCCATTATCATAACTTTTAAGTGTAATTTATATTAAATAAAGAAATAAACCATGATTAAGCCAATGAGAAGCTTTCAATACATAAAGAAAGGGTATGGGATTTTTCTCCATTAAAAAGAAAAACACTACCAGTGTAAAATTTCATTTAACCAAATGCTACAAGATAATTCGCAAATATATACCTTTGTAGACTCATATGGACTAATCGTGTCAGACTAATTATAATTTCGTAAATATTGCAATATAATGGACGGCCCAGTGTATAAAATTATCACATTGCGGGGTCTGAGAGAGTCTAATATATATAATCTTACTCCTATTTCCAGAGAGTTAGTTTTCAACATCTGACCACCAAACAACTGCACTCTCGTGAATAACCTTTGGCTACACTCATGTTAACAAATTAATAGGCATGAGTTTATGCGACTTTATTAAAATTGCTTCATCATATTAATTAGGTAGCAAAAATAGTATTTTTGTAAGACCTAATTAGTATGAGTAGTTTTAACAACTAATAATTCATTAGTTATTATAACAATATTCAAGTTTGTGTTTGGCTGAATTGTTCATCCACCTATTTTTTTATCTTACTCTTTCACTCATTCAATCATATACAATAAATAAATTTTCTACAAAGAGAGAGGTGAGAGAGGGTGCTAATTACCTCGATCAAGATTTGATCATTCCAGGAGCAAACGAAGGCAGAAAGGGGCACTAATTTCGATTTCGGCATGATTCGTTCTCGTCTTTTTGTCATAAGTATTGCTATTATTTCTTCGTGAAATTATATTATTATAACTTTTGAATCATTTCATTTACATTTGAGGATTCGTTTGTTGATTCCGATATTTTTTTCTTCCAATTTGTCACTTCGTTGTCTTTTAGGAATCGAGTTCCAGATAGCTAGTTCCGGTAACTTTTCCGAGACTTTCGAGCTATCATTTCATTGTTGGATTAAGTACGCTTCGAAATTTGAATCCTATGCTATTGAGTAAATGAAGAAGATGTTAGTTTTGAGGTTGTTAAAACCGATTAAAAATTTATATGAAATCGAAGTTGAATTTCTATATTCTCTGAAAATCTGGTGCTATTTGAGTATTTCGGCTACTAATTTGACCCATCTACAATTCCAATTAAATCATGCTTAAAATACAAAAGTTATAGATAATTGAGATATTTTTCTAACTGTGAAGTTTGAAATTAAAAGAAGTTACGGTTTGAAAAATATGGCCAAAATATCGAACTACCGTCCGTTTGTCATTGCTGCAACTTAAACACTTTAGGCTCTATTTTGACCATTCTACGATTTGTATTCAATTTTTCTCAAAACCTAAAAGTTGTAGATATAGCCAAAATATCGAGCTACTGTAAAGCTTGAGATTAAAAAGAGTTACGGTTTGAGAAATATTGCTAAAATATCGTGCTACTATCAGTTTGTCATTACTGCAACCTGTGCACTTTGGGCTCTATTTTTTCCTCTCTACAATTTATATTAAATTTTTCTCAAAATACAAAAATTGTAGATATTGAAATATCTATCTAATTAAAAATTTTCAGCTCAATCAAAGTTACGGTTTGAGAAATATAGAAAAAATTTCAAGCTATAATGATTTTGTCTTTTTGAAATTCTGGTGCGATTTGAACATTTCGGACACTGTTTTCATTCCTCTACGTTTTGAATTAAAACGTTCTTAAAACATGAAAGTTGTAGGTAGATGATATACCCTTTTAACTGTAAAGTTTGAGATCAAATAGATTTACGATTTATGAGATATAGTCAAAATAGTAAACTATCAACTCTTGGACAGATTTGAAAACTTATTCAAAATGAGCTCATATTGACTAGAAATCATGTAATAGACATAAATTTGAGCCAATTAGGCATGATAAATATGTGAAAATGTTGAATATATAATATTATTAAATTTAGACTTAATTATAACTTGGATTAAGTAAACAATT
>MKEJ01006956.1:0-14891 GCA_001753735.1 Embelia ribes | reverse complement strand
CATCCAAGCTACCGTCTTCACAAAACATAATAAAAGAATTCAATTAGGTGATTGATAAATAAATCTATTCCCGAAAACACACCATAATTCTTCCACTAAATTTGCAACCACTTTCTAACATCTAACATCCTCCCATAAGTGTTCAAAAAGCTGTAGTTCAAATTTTGAAATGGATATAATATTCAAATCTACACTATCAATTTTTTTTATCATATTCTCATCACTTGAAACCATGAAAGGGCATTAGTAGCAATTCCCATAATTTGTAATGAGTTTTCATCTTCAAATGTAAATTGGACTACAGTTAATTTTTGGATAACCCAAAAAAAAAAAAAAAAAAAAACAAGATGGGGACTATTTGTTGACTAATAATTGAAAAAATATAAGAATAGTTAAGGGTGGGTTGGTGCTATGATAGCTGGAGTTATAAGTTGGAAACATCCCGCTTATTTCCCAAACAAGAATAGATCGACTTGTTTACTTAAAAACTGCAACCAAATAAACCCAATAGATTGCTATTATAGTGTAAGTTGGCCACATATGCACACACATTGGGTTGGATCTCCCTCTTTTTTTCATAAATTATTTTGCAAATTATAGTGTGGCTTTGTGGGAATAAAGCCATGTGATGACCCATAAGACCCCTTTCCTTCCATCCTTTTTTTCTCCCCACTTTCTAAATCTCAAACATATGTGCTTCAAATTAACATATGATGTGATCTAAAAATTTTCCATCTCTAATAATAGAAAACAGGTTCAATTATCCTTAGGAAGCTGTAGTTTCACATGGGTGTTGCTCACCATGACCCACATGTGTACATGTGAAAATAGGCAGTTTATTCTGTTTAAAACAAATAAGACATGCATACATATGAAAGTTCATAGCAAAAAATATATATATTAAATAAAAAATACTATAGCATATTCTCCTACTATATAACAAAAATGGTGCAAAATAGATGAAACTCACAACCAATGAACAACAACAGTATGAAGATACAAACACATTTGATCTTGTTACTATTGTTCTTCAACTGTTACATTGGTAGTTGCTCCGAGCTCTCGATTTTACTATCGATGAAACGAAATTTTATCGACCCGCTAAATCGGCTTCAAGATTGGGAATTACCAAAAACTATTGAGGAAAACACTTCAATCCACTGTAACTGGACCGGAGTGATGTGTAACTCTGAAGGATTTATCGATAAGCTCGATCTCTCTCGTTTGAACCTTAGCGGCTCGGTTTCGGACCAAATCCATGACCTCCGAAATCTAAGTTTTCTCAATTTGTGCTGCAACGAGTTCTCATCACCATTGCCGAAATCTCTATCCAATCTCACGGAGCTCGAATTCATTGACTTAAGTCAAAATTCATTCAACGGAAGCTTTCCGATGGAATTCGTCGGTGATACTAGATTGAAAAGCTTAAATGCCACTGGCAACAACTTTTCAGGGCAAATTCCACAGAGTTTGGGAAACGCGGTGTTTTTGGAAACACTTGATCTCAGAGGAAACTGTTTCCAGGGTTCAATCCCGAAAACATTTCAGAATTTGGGGAAATTGATATTCTTAGGTCTTTCAGGTAATAATCTAACTGGAAAATTGCCAGCAGAGCTAGGCCAAATGTCATCTCTTGAGACTATGATTATCGGGTACAACTGTTTCGAGGGTGAAATTCCGAAAGAATTTGGAAATATAACAAGTCTTCGGTACCTCGATTTGGCAGTGAGTAATCTTAGTGGTACCATCCCAGCTGATTTAGGTATGTTGAAGTTGCTAAATACAATTTTTTTGTATAATAATTATTTTGAGGGTGAAATCCCACCCGAAATAGGAAATTTAACAGCATTGCAGGAATTGGATTTCTCCAATAACACTCTATCTGGAGAAATACCAGAGGAGATAATGCGATTAAAAAATCTTCAGCTACTGAATTTGATGTGTAACAAGTTGTCAGGTTCGGTCCCGGTTGGTTTCAGTCAGTTGACTCAGCTGCAAGTGCTCGAGCTGTGGAACAACTCGTTATCGGGCCCTTTACCTACTGAACTTGGTCGAAACTCGCCACTTCAGTGGTTAGACATATCGTCTAACTCGTTTTCGGGTCAAATCCCAAGCACATTGTGTTATAAAGGTAATCTCACTAAGCTCATTGTTTTCAACAATGCTTTTTCGGGTCCTATACCTATCGAGTTATCGATTTGTTCTTCTCTAGTTCGCATTAGAATGCATAATAATCTCCTCTCCGGTACTATCCCAATTGGCTTTGGTAAACTTGAGAAGCTTCAAAGGCTTGAATTAGCAAATAACACCTTCACGGGGAAAATCCCAAACGATCTTTCGTCATCGTCTTCACTTTCCTTCATCGATTTTTCCCGTAACCAACTAAAATCTTTTCTTCCTTCTACGATCTTTTCAATTCCAAATCTTCAAAACTTTGCAGCCTCGGAAAATGACTTATTTGGTGAAATCCCGGATCAGTTCCAGGATTGTCCTTCGCTCTTGGTGCTCGATCTCTCGTGCAATCATTTCACCGGATCAATCCCAGTGAGTATAGCTTCATGCGAGAAACTGGTAACTTTAAATCTTCATAGCAATTTGTTAATGGGGCCGATCCCAAAATCAATTGCGATGATGCCCACGTTGTCAGTTCTTGATCTATCGAATAATTCTCTCACGGGTGGATTACCTGAAAATTTTGGTAATTCCCCAGCTTTAGAAACGGTAAATATTTCTCACAATAAATTAGATGGTCCTGTGCCGGATAATGGTATGCTAAGGACTATAAATCCCGACGATCTTATTGGCAATGCTGGCCTTTGCGGTGGCGTTCTACCTCCTTGCCCCAATAGTTCAGCCTATAAAAATCATAGATTGCATAAGAAACACATTGTGGTAGGATATATTATTGGATTTTTGTCCCTTTTTGGTGTTTTGATTTTGTTTATTGGTGCTAAGTCATTGTACAAGAGATGGTATTCGAATGGGAGTTGCTTCGAAGAGAGACTAGAAATGGGTAGAGAGGATTGGCCGTGGAGGTTACTGGCATTTCAAAGGCTCGGTTTTACGACTAATGAAATTCTTTCTTGTATCAAAGAGGCGAACGTTATTGGCATGGGAGCTACCGGGACAGTATACAAAGCTGAAATTTCAAGATCAAATGCAATTGTTGCAGTAAAAAAGTTGTTGAAATTTGGGTCGGATGTCGAAATTGGAGAAAAAAATGGCGATTTGGTCAGAGAAGTGAATGTCTTAGGGAGACTGAGGCACAGAAATATAGTTAGATTATTGGGTTTTGTTCACAATGACACAGATGCTATGATAATCTATGAGTATATGCAAAATGGGAGCTTAGGAGAAGCTTTACATGGGAAACAAAAAGGGAGTTTGTTAGTTGATTGGGTTTTGAGATACGATATAGCAGTTGGAATAGCACAAGGTCTGGCTTATCTTCACCACGACTGCCATCCGCCTGTCATTCACCGAGATGTGAAGTCGAATAATATCTTGCTCGATTCGAATCTCGAGGCTAGGATTGCAGATTTCGGGTTGGCGAGGTTGATGATTAAGAAGAATGAGACTGTGTCTATGGTTGCTGGATCCTATGGATATATAGCCCCTGGTAAGTTTCTTTTTTCCTTATCTTTCATCAACAAAATAAAATTATTTCCTTCTAGTTTCTGCACCAAAATGCATGAAAACTGATGGTGGTCAAGTTTTACGAACGTATTCGGGCTCATCAATTGCTAGTAATTTTACAATAGTGAAATAGATTACAGAACTTGGTATAGATGAATATTTTCTTAGAAGCATAGTTTGTAAAATAGGAGACAACTAAAAACTTGGGGGCAATGCGTGCTTCCTGACAGTTGAAGATACGGTTTTCTGCCTCGAAATGGAAATCACAATAGAAATATAATGAAAATTTTCAGAATTAAATATTTTGGTTATAGGACCTCTAGAACTTATGATTACTATTCTTGGTTGGTAATTTCATTTGATCTCTGTGCAACAATGGATACTGTGTTGGTTTTAGAAGCTTTATAGGTTTCAATTTCAAAACAAGCAAAATGAACATGAAAACACTACACGAAAACAATTATTGTCTGACCAGTCTTTAAATCTCTCAACGGTTTACTCTTTTTCGTGGGCAGAATATGGTTATACGTTGAAAGTAGATGAAAAGAGTGACATATACAGCTTCGGAGTTGTTTTAATGGAGCTTCTAACCGGAAAGCGGCCACTTGAGCCAGAATTTGGAGAATCCATTGACATAGTCGAGTGGATGAGAAACAAGATTAGAGACAGCAAATGCATAGAAGCAGCACTTGATCATAATATGGGAAATTGTAAATATGTTAAAGAAGAAATGCTATTAGTTCTTAGGATAGCACTGATTTGTACGGCTAAGCTACCAAAAGACAGGCCATCCATGAGGGACGTTGTAAGTATGCTCAGAGAAGCAAAGCCTAGGAGAAAAGGCACCGCTGCTATTGAAGGCAATGCAGTCGATAAAGAAAAACCGGTCTTTAGCACTTCACCGGTAAATGGTTAGTACGACGAGGGCACTTCTTTTCAAAATTTAATTTCTTCATTTTGTACCATTTGTATTTAGCTGTTCTTTTGTAATATTTGAGCATTGGCGGCGCCTAGAGTTCAATGGGTAATTTAGTTCGGTGTGGTGGGGTAAAATGATCCTGGCATTTGTGTACTTTTTTGTAGAATAAAACAGAATTTTGATTATGCGGTCTATGAAACATAGATTGTGTTTCTGATCTCCTTTCTTTCATCCGAAACAACTAGAGTGCTTGTGTACAACCTCTGCACAATCTTTTCAAAACTTATTGCGCCGAATTTTTAAGAGCAACACAGACCTATTATTTCATTTCTCAAAGGTTCTTGATTTTTGGGTTGCCTCGTATCTTACCCTCCAAACTATCTGATAGATGGTTAATAAAAATTTCATATCGTATCCTGCAGCCGCAAAAAGGGACAATAGGACAAATCAATACTTTTATGAAATGAACATCGACACCCAATTCCATCCCTCGGCACCCAAAATGTAGGGGGGAAAAAGAGAAAGTAAGTTGCATGACCAGCCAAAGAAAAAAAGAAGAAACAAGGCAAAAACATAAAAGATGCTAAGGATATACGATCAACTGTATAATCAGCAAACCAATAAATTTCATGAGATCAGTACAGAAAAGGTCAACAGGTTTCTCGTTTTACACTGACCATGTAATTTCATTCCAAAATTGGGGGGGTGGAGGGAGAGGGGGTTTGTGGTGTGTGTGTTGTTATTGAAGAGAAAGCAAGTTGCACGACCAGCCAAAGAAACAAAGCAAATACAAAAAAGATACTATGGATATACGATCAAACTGCATAATCAACAAACCAATAAATTTCATTAGCAAAGCTCAACAGGTTTCTTGTTTTACATTGACCATGTAATTTCATCGACTTAAAAAAGAGAGAAACATTTTTGATGGCAACAAACTCAAAAACCACAGAAGCAAAGTACTCCTGCAACTATGCACACGTATGCAGCAAGCTTGACTATGATCCATGTCGCAACCAGGAATAGGATCTCCCAGAGAATGGGTGTAACAAGTGGAGAACTTGTGAGCGAACTAAGCATAGAAATTACTCAAAACCATATAAATGCCGTACAAGATCAGTTATTTCTTCCACAAGAAGCTCAAAAAACTCCAAAATAGTATCTTCATTTCTCTTCTATTTTCACTTCAGCTGGGGGAGCATAACCGTCTTTTATCAAAAGAGGACCATAATATATTCTAGATGGGATGACTTCATCTTACATTACTAGCCTGAAACTTAGAACCTGCATAATTAATTACGGTCAAGATCTACAATATATCCTTTGCATTTGTAAAACTAAAATAAATATTTTATTGCACACTTGAACATACCGAGTCCATTCGCTTCAGATGTCCTCATGATTCTAAGCCTCTTCACCGAGCTGATGAACATCCTTCATAAAGAATGAATAAAAATAATTAAGGGTAATATGCCTATCAGCATAATCTGAATCAACTTGAATTACAGGTTTTTCGTTTCTTCAAGTAAATACAAAGATAATACCTTAAAAAAAGTTTGAAATCGATAAAGTAACAGTTGTAAATCACATGCAATTGTGTAAGAATTCCCTTCAATACACACATGTAGCAATCAAAATAAGATACATACCCCCAAGGAACATCACCAATGAGCATCCAATCTCCGTCTTTGTCTTCCTAGGTCAGCACAAATTCAGATGGTCCATTCAATAGTTTCGAGGATACTGTTGACACTATCATTGAATCATGTTCTTTTACACTTGATCCAAAGTTATCAAAATAAGCAAACCCAACAAAGATATTAAGCTACACAGCTAAAGAGTGGTTGACAGTGTTTAAAAATGTTGGTTTTAGTATCATTATTTTTTGCTTTCGATGGTTAAGGACTGTCTGTCTCCTAAACAAATTCGTCTATGTTGCTGTTGTAGGATTGAGCTAAACCTAAACCCTTCCATGAAAGCTCAGAGTTAGTGGCAAAAAAGGAATCCAAAGACAAGCTAAATGAGAGAATTTGCACATCATCTCTGCAAAAACAGTACTTCAAAACTTGAAACTAAACAATTTGATTGTTAGCAGAATTATCAAAACCGATCAGGTGTCTAGTCATTGGAAGATAAAGGAAAGAAAAAGTGGCATCCAAGTTTTCAACTTTACAGAAATTTTACGTTGCTCTTGTTGTTCTAAACATAGCACAAAGAAAGCATTTATTTCGTATGAAATAAACAGAAAAGAGAGAAGCAACCCACTTGTTGTGCCTGCTCCAGAAAACATGTCCTCCATTGTTTGTGCCAAAGTCTTATAACAGCTATGTGCACTCAGATCCACCTTTCTTCCAATACCATTTCCATCCTTATTCACCTTCACAAAATTGGACTTCTTAATCTGTCCTTCCTCCTTAACAATGTAGTTCTTATCTCCTTCACAGCTGTTCATGTCTATGTCATCATTCTTGCTTTTACATTTCTCAACTGTAGGCTGAAACTCATCACAAGAGGGGTACTTTACTTGGTTCACCATGCTGTTCATTCTATACGCTCTTATAGGAGGCCATCCAACAACTTGATTGCTGCATTGGTATATTATGGATCATAAAATTTTAATGAAAAATGTATGCATGATCATTGCAATGCATGGTTTTCAAAAGAGCTTCCCGGATGAGAATTGCAAATTTGTAATTTTAGCTACCAATAAATCCATGAAAAGATTTTAATCCCATAGACAATATGAATTTCCAAGATAGTTGTCACATTTATCCACTCAAATCTATGATTTTAAAGATTTAATTGCTTACCCAAAAAACTTGTTCCCAAACGTATACAGTACAATTCAAACAACAAAATGAATTCCATTTCATATCTTCTTGTTCCCAAACAGATACAAAATTTAAAGTGCAAGATGATCTCCAATTTCACAGCTATGCCCTTCAAGCGTTTTATTCAAGGTATCAATTCAAATATGTCTGCTTGTACATAAAGATTTCTGTGTGAGAGCTATCACAGTCTTGTTCCAATACCACATAGCCCAAAAGATAATGTTTCAAGTAACATAGCCTAAGAGTGAAAAGAAATAACCAAGTCAAAGAGGTTGTACCATCGAAGAAAGGTGGGCTAAGGAGTTCTAACTTCCATGTGAGCATCTAAGAACACTTAGTGGTATATTAATTCAACATGTAACCCATTGACAATTTTTTTTTTAAAACATTCAAATGTATGTTTACTCTTCTTAAACTTTGTATTGGTTTTCTCCAAGATTATATCTATTCAAGGCCTAAAAGTTGTAGCATTTTTCCCTGAACACAAGGAGCCTTTGCTCAAATCTCACATCAAGGCCATACCCTCTAGTTTTAACTTTGAAGACCTTATTGATTTTGTCTTTTCTAACTATGCCGCTGTGTTTTTTTTTCTCCAACGTGAGCACACTAGTTTGATCAGGTATTTTACATATTCCATGCCATGTCAAGAGGATTTACTTAACCACTCCAAAGGTGAGAGTCAAGTAGATGATAAAGATAAAAGAATCTGCGAAAGAGAAAAGGACGATGCATCTTGTTTCTAGAATCAGATTCCAAAACATAGGTATAATAAATAACTAAAAAGAACTAAGAAAATATCACAAAAGTTAGCCAGGCATGGAAAAGAAGGAATACAAACTTGGAAAAAACAAACACAATGACATTCATCCATCACCTTTTGCTAAGTGGCTAGACTAATTTAAGGAAATCCTACCCTTAAAAGAGAAAACAGAAACAATATCAATGGCAATGATGTAAATTATGGGCACGGTACTGATCAAAAAGCTGCACAATGGGAGTTAGTTCAGAATAGCTCAATTTTAGGCGCTTCAAATTTTCTTTCTATTTATGCATTTGACCAAAAAAAGGAAGCATCTCAAAAGAATCAGTATCAATCTTTAATTCAAAAGCACTGAATACCACCAAGGCCTAATTTGGTCCACACGACAAAATGGAAATGAATTATTACTCTTGCGATTACAACCACAAACATCATTTCATCGCAATTCATCCAACGCACCAAAGAAGGGGTCAGAAATCCACTTCAAATCAGTAACGAAAAAATAACCAAGAATTTAAATAGGATATGAAATAACAGAAATACAGAAATATAGGAAAATAAGCAAAGCATGAGAGAAAGTCATCAAATTTTTATTTATTTATTATATATATATTATTATTATTATTATTATATTTATTTTCCCCCCAAAAATACTCTTACCTACATTAGTGCATATGCCATAAGTATAAAATTACGAATGAAAAGACTGATCAGAATGAAAAGACTATGATCAGGATTAATAACAAACAGGATAATCTCCCAGCTAGAAACCTATAAAACACGAACAAGACCAGCAATCCTAAATGGATCACTACCCTAAATTGTATGAGCTAATTTTAAGGAAACTCAGAGACCGGTGTACCTAAAACTATTCAATCCCCGGAAATAGGGGTTCAATACAGTGCTTCCCTTTTAACTATGGGACAATCGTTCATCTCGTTCCTACTTCAAGTTTAAATCGCCCGATGTGGGCATCCTCTATGTTTCAGCTCGAGTTTGAGATGTAAAGATTAAAATTTAGCGACGGGAACAGGAGTGCCGGTGGGATATAATCAAGATTAATGACAAATACAAATACAAATTAACACACATGCATACAAGTAGGTATAAATTGAACAAAATCAGGACAAATATACCCTAACCAAGACTCAATCAAAAGTGAACAACACTACGTAATAGAAACAGAAAAACAAAACAAAACAAAAACAAAAAAAAAAAAAAAAGGAAAGTGAAGAAATCACCTGGGAGCAGGCGGTGAAGCAGGAACAGGGCCCGACGAAGACGACGACGAGAGAGACGACGAAGACGGGAAATCCTTAGCAGTCAATATCCTGGCATACTGTCCCCAATCTGAACCAAAACCTAACTTCTTCTTCCCTGCGCCGCCGCCGAGGCTGAGCCCTAATTCGAGCCCCGATTCGTCGGGGTACGACGAAGATTCCTCCGAAACCAACCCCATATCTTCCTCTCTAGACATTAGATTGAATTTACTCTGGAATCAGGGTTTTGAGAATGAATTAAGAGAGAGATAGAGAGAGAGAGGGAGAGTGAAGGATGAGAATGAGGGGTGTGGGGTATATGATAATGGATGGGGGTGATAGGGGACCCATGTGTCGGCTTTGTGGGACTCAACTCCACCATCATCGATTTCTCCTTATTCTGTCCCCCCTCCCCACCCCTATTTATTTTCTCTCTCTATATCTATATATGTCTGTGCATGTATATGTATTGATGGGAGGGATGGGTGGCGTACTATTGCTGCAACCGCCAGCTGTCTGCAATCCTCATTTTCGTCCTTTTTTTTATTTTTTTTAGCTTAATTACGTTAGGGGTTAATTAATATATCGGAAAGTTTGAATAAATATTCTCAATAGCCTCACTTGCGAGATTGATATAATACCCAATTTGCAAGAATAATCTCTTCATTGACCCAAACATTTAAATAATTTATATTTTTATTGTCCACTTTTGGTAAATACTAGGGTATTTAATGTTATAATAATACATATATTGGACTAATTTTGTACGTTGGTCAAAATTGGAAAATAAATCAGTCTTTTTGCCAAACTTTGGTGACTTTGGATATGACAATTGAAACTAAAAGGACCGTCATAAGCATTCGTAGAAGCCTCGGAATTACTCTATCGGCCCTTTGAGTAAAATAAAAAAATTCTTAAATAAGTGACATTTTTACAATTTCAAATATAAAATTTGATGAATTAGCTAAATTACCACTTTCATTAATTATTTTTGTGTTTTTCAGAGGCACCTATTTACTCATGTACGAGTATTAATAAGAAGGACTTTAGTACATATTTTTTGATTAATTATTTTCTTAACTTGTATGCACAAATTTAAAAAGTCATTTAATAAAGAACGGAATGAATACTTCCAAATAGGGCTGCCAAAGTGACCCATTTTTTTGGGTCCAGGTCCGAACTTATAACTTATACACATATCCTATCTGGAGTATAGCTACGAGGTCTTTGGGTTTTCATCCAGGTCGGCCGTTTTTCTTTGTATATTTATAAATTCCAGCGGCCTGCGGATCCAAGTATCGGGACTACCCATCGGGTACGGACCGGGATTGAGTGAGAGGAAATATGAAGAGACCAAAATCCTACCCAAAGTAATTTTTGTAGGATACGAGTCTGGATCGGACGAGTCTGGGCCATGTTTGGATCCAAAGGGTCCAAATATGATATCAGGTTGCGGGCCATTTTGACACTCATTCTTCCAAATGGGTAATCTCTTATCTACTCCCCTATATTTTTGTTCACCAAAACATTATAACCATGGGGACTAGATAGAACTCTTTTCCAAACTATGGGGCCCATTAGTGTAAATTACCCTTTCAAGAGGGAGACAGGTAAATGTAAGAGTGATGAATCACTTTTGAGCCAAATATAGAATTTAAAAATAAAAATTTTGAAAATATTTTTAATTATATAAATTAAATTATATTTTTATGGTAAAAAACTGTATCTTACGATGATATCATACTTAACAGTGGTAGAAAAACTTAACCCCGTTTGCTTGGCCATTCCCGCTAATCACTTCATTCTAGTACGATATTTTCAAATCTCTCCCCGGAAAATATCCATGTTATTTTACTCCAGTTAGCACTACAGCAATTTAATACTATAATTAATTGTAAAAGAAATGGTAGGATTAGACTTGTCCTTCTAATCTCTTAAGTTGTGTTTGGAGAGTCTTATCACAAATGTTTCTAATCATCCGATTCTTTTTATTATTTCTTCCCTATTTTTCTCTCGAAATACTTAATATATATGTATTATTCAAAATATTCTATAGTTATGCTTTCTAATTGGTATTAGTATCACATCGCATCTTTATGAATGACTGTTTGTACCGTGAATGTTGATTTATTTGATTGATAATGTTTGTACCATGAAGATTGATTTATTTGATTGATAACTTATAACTTTTTATAAAATTTTAATTGCTACAAATTTACACAAAAATATTGTCTAACGACTGAATTTCATATACTTTAATATCACAACAATCATGTATGAAATATCACAACTTTTCGTGCTTTCTTGTAATTGAGATCATAGTACATACTAATTTTGAGTTTAATTTTTCAATTGATATTTTGAAATAATTTCCCGGCTAATCATTATATTACAAAAAATCACCCAGCCAGCGTAAAGTATTTTCTATTAAATACCGCAATTTCAGTAAAGACACAATATAATTTCGTACCAAGAGACCACTTGGTTTGCTCCAAACGACAACCCGACAAATGTGGGGCCCCAAGTTGCTGGGCTCAACCGCCTTGTTTATTGGGCCACGAGGAAAGCTACCACAAAATTAAACTAAAAACAATAAGCGACAATTACACTTTTCCCCACAAGGTTTCTAACTATTACATATCACCCCCAATGGTGCTAAACAATTACACTTTACCCCCAAATCCTAATTGAAGTTTGTCTGACTCGTAGATATTAGCCCATTCCTACTTAAATTCATATTTTGATTAATTTTTTTGTTATAATTAAACTGTATATTTTTATTAAATGTTTATGAAGTGGTTTTATATTTCAAATTTATGGTAGGTGTGCAAATTTAATTTACTTTTGTTATGCCAATATTATTTGAATGGAAAAATTTATGCTGAAATACGTGTGTTTACCACAAAGTTGCTTTTTTCTATTATTGATTTAATCCGCAAGCCTAAGAAACATTAGAAATACTTTGGGTATTATGAGAGTTATTTATGGCAATCAATCAATTTTCAATTTGCACCCAAAAAGTTTGGGTGTAGGGTGCAATGAACACCAACCCTCGGGGAGGATACTGTATTATCAGAAACCTCAAGGGGTGATCGGAAATGTTCAGAAACCTCGTGTGACAATGTGTAATTTACCCAAAAATAAAAGCACACCTTTTGATTGTTTAATCTCAAGCTTAAACCACAAGATTCACACCCCTGAGAAAATTAGAAAAATATTTGTCAATATCAATTTTGTTGTTGTTTAGCTCAACCAAAGTGTACCAATAACTAAATAATTTCCAATTTATTTAAATTTTTTACTTTAGTCATCATGATACATGTACAACTATAAAATAAGATTACAAGTAATATAAGCTAGGGTTTGAACAATATAACTAAGGTACAGAGCCAAATTTGGACACACAAATTAGTGATCAGCTAAAAAAGAAAATTTTGTTTCTCGTATCAAATATTCTTAGAGCCAAATTTGGACACACAAATTAGTGTTCAGCTGAATGAGAAAATTTTGTTTCTTGTACCAAATATTTTTCATTTATGTGGCCTATTATTTTGACGCAACATTATAGCTTGAAATACACTACGGTTTGTACAAATGAAGAAAAGTATAGAAAGTAATGATAAACCAAATTCAAACCAAACTCTACATTACGTACTGATATAGCCATATATATAGGATAGTTTGAGTGGGTTGAATTTTAATCTTAATTTTTTCTCCATTTTTGTTTGTAAATTACTTTGTATTTGATTGTTTAGTTTTAAAATTTTGTTGTTTTACTATTTTGGCATTACAAAAGCTTTTATTTTTTTTTACATAAAAATTATTTAAAAAAAAAAATCACCCAAACAAGCGCATAAAAAAGTTATCAATGATATACTAGCTCATATTATATTAAAGAATATTGGGAATATTTAATAGCTCCAACTATGAGAGAAGGCCATGAGTAAGTGAGTTTATTGGGAAAAAATTACGTTAATTCTTGTGGGGACAAACGAGACTCATTTTATAATTTATTATTATCTTCCAAAAACCAACAAAAGCCCGCTTTTCAAGTTAATTTATTTCTATCCAGAATTGCAAAACAGAGCGAAAGAGACGGAAAGGGGACCAAACTACAAATAGTCTGTCTGTATATGGGTCCCATCACTTCATTTCTTGACAGTTCTGCGCTAAATTTAATTTTTCGTTTATCCATTTCCTTTTAACCTAATCTACCTTTGTTGTCAAATTGAAGGGTAAAAGGAAAGAATAATATAATACGATACCTTAATTTCCAGGTTCAAAAGTTACTATCAAATGTTACAAACCCACTATATCTCACAACTAATAAAATCTTCACAGAAGAGTTTCATTTGCAAATGCAATCGCTTAAATTTGTAATCATCTGGATAAATCTGTAGCCTCATACCTCCCAACCCAAAATATAAACAATAGGCTACGAACCGAGTCGAGCTTTGGATTAATCGTGTTCGAATCGTCAACAAAAATCTTAAGCTCAAGCTAATTAGCATTTGAGTTAAACTGTAGCCAAGCTTAAAGAGTTTGCGAGTCATTTGATTTATAGCGAACATTACATTATGTTTAGCTCAATAATGATTTTTTATCCATAATTTCATCAATTCTTATACAAAATTTCATAAACACTACGTTTAATTCTAAAAATATTAAATGTTAATAATATTTTGATAATTTTTTAGTAAATTTTAAATTCGGAACTACTAACATGTTTATGATAACATATAGATAGTAATAATTAAAAGGTGCAAAATAAATTTTTAACGAAACATTTTAATATTTATTTTAAGATAATTTTTTTTATTATGTTAATCATATGAAATATACATATATATATAATATTATATATTCTACTTATTTCAAGCGGTTCGTGAGTTTATCGAGCCGAACTATTATATTCCTAAACTCAGCTCGTTAATGTTATTGAGTTTAAAATTTAAAATTCGAACAACGTACGAGAAGCTTGGCTTATTGATATCCCTGCAATCACCTCAATATATTCCCATCAAACTAGAAGAAGATATAAGACCTGTTCAAGTTGAATTTCAACAAGGTAAGATAGATAATTCATTAAAAGCAATTAAACGAGAAGAGTGTGTAACGTAGAGTAGACCAATTAATCCATCCTCATTAAGGGTAATAAGAGAAAGGGCATATTTGACGGCCACACTTGTGTCTTACGACTGGGGAACAAATTGAATCGTCTACCACTATTATTCAAAACTCATAATAGTCCCACTAATTAACAATAGTTAGTGCACCAAATTGAACCGTTCAAGTTGAATTTCAACAAGGTAAGGTAGATAAGTCATTAAAAGCAATTAAATGAGAAGGGTGTGTACCGTATGGTAGACCAATTAATCCATCCTTATTAAGGGCCATAAGGCTAAGGGCATATTTGATGCCCTACACTTGTGTCATACGATGGGGGAATAAATTGAACGGTTTACCACTATTATTCAAAACTCATA